>JAUUDZ010043644.1:0-10663 GCA_032361705.1 Panulirus versicolor | reverse complement strand
TATATTTCTTACCCAAATTTATAAAAAATCATACACCGTAATCTTTTAACAAGCTTAACTTGTTATTTGCAAGGAATTTACACTACCTTCTTCACTGAATATATAACAAGTACCTAACAAAAAGAAACAAGTACGAAGTCAATCTGTTTGTCTTTCATGAAAAGGGTTGAAGTAATTTGGTAAAGTTCAGTTCAGGGGTGCATTCTGTTTCAAAAGCATCCTCCAACATTAATTTACCAACATGCATAGAATCATTTTGTTTAACATGCATAGAATCATTTTGTTTAAGATAGAAGCAATACAAGTTTTTGGAAGAGATTATCCTGCAAGGTTGAAAAAAATATAAACGAATTAGCACAAAGGTTTCTTGCTATTACAGCAAAACTCGTACATACATGTTAGAAAACATTTACCACAAACTTTCTGTTTTATTATTTAACACCAGTATGTAACAGGATATATCTTGCAGAAAACTGTTATTGCATGCTTTTTTATTTATAGATAAAAATTCTGGTTGACAATGAAAAGTAAACTTGTTTTCTCTCTACCAAAGAAATATTAATTATATTAACGTTCTAGCAACTGATGTAACTTGATTAGTTAAGAAATGGAAATTAGTACTATAATAAATGCAAGACAGCACATAACTGCAACCTTTACATATAAGTTTAGTCAAAATAAGGTTTAAGTTTATAGTCCTTCAGTTCTTGAGTTTTCACAAAGGAAGGTAGTTTGCTGAATTTACGAGTGAAAAGCCAGAATAAAGTAAATAATTATACTGCATCACACACGCATATACGCTTTATGCTCAGAATATCTTATTCAGATTAATTATAGATTAAATCACTGCCAGTGTTTTCTACAAAGAAGTCTTCCTTATGAAAGGAGTAAGGAGGACCATTACATATGAGCTTTAGTTAGAAACAGCAGGTAGGAGTACCAGGAAGAGGCAGTATGTTAGAACATTAGGTAGAATCAGTCGGTACAAACATTAGGTAAGAGCCTCTGGAAACACTGCACAAGAGTTGCCCTCTGCCAGTGGCCTGTTTAGGGTGATGCATAAAGGCTAAGAAGCAGCAATGGAGTTCACCAGTTTTGGACTCTTATTTTGCTGTGGCCACCCCTCCTTAAGGGAGTTCCCGAAGGGAACAGGCGTCACAGATATACAGATAAATAGATAGCCTTCTTGATCCATACAAACAAGGTCAGGCCACACAGACAGCTCAACAACTCATATACCATAGTTCAGTTGGTCTAATGGTTCACAACCTTGGAATGAAGCAAGTCTTGCCCGTGTCTAAGGCATGCTGAAGAATGAACTCGGTCTGTATTTCATCGTTCATACTCAAGAATATGGACAGTCGCTGACTCTTCTTGTAACCCTCATGCTGCACTACCTTCTCTTGCACAGCCTTGGACTGTCTGGCCTTCTCCTCAGCACTCAAAGAATTCAGTTTTGCTTTTACTTCCTTGCGTAGAGCGGCCTTTGCAATCTTAGTGACATTCATGATTACAGTCCAGAAGGTAGTCTACAGGATGACAGGTCCAATCAAAGGAATGGTCGTAGATATAAAAACACTACTGATGTTTGTGGAGTAGTTGGACTTGACCTTCACTCAGCTGATACAGTGTTCGGTCTCATTAGTCATAACGAATATATCATTCTTTCATATCCATTAACGATAAGACATAGAATTGAAGAAAATAGGTGTATAAAAACGATTTATTTTTCATATCTGAAAATGAAAAAATTGAAAAATATTGAAATCATTCGAGGATTAAATTGAATCAAAGTCACAGTCAGCATTCGAAGAAAAAACTGTCTAAAAGTCACGATTCATTATCGACATTTCTTCAATCTATTACATAAAACAAACTTTGCTCTATAATAGTAAGAGCTTCAAAGTTTTTAATTAACTTTTATATTCATATGAATCCTTATTGCGACAATTTCTGCATCTACACTGATCGTCTTTATGAATGACAGAGAGGGAAAACTTGGTGTATAGTATCCACTAATAACATTTGTGTAAGCGAACATAAATATGATAATGTCGAAAATTCATTATATAAGGTGATAGGGTGGGTGTGAGAACCGTACAGTCACTGTGATTGGCTGAGAAGAAGGAGGGGCGTGGCGTAGCAGCCGCTCTGATGTCACTGCCAGCCACCCTCGCCACGCTTCAGTCAGCTGATAAACCCCGCTTTAGTGTGAATCTCTTCACGTCGCACTCTTCCTATTAATAGCACTGCAATTCAGAAATGCCTATCATAACATTCAGAACTAACTTGGCCAGTGAGAAATTGTCAGAGGATTTTCACCTCGCCTTATCAGCGAAGCTGGCTGAAGCACTGGGGAAACCTGAAGAAGTAAGTTTCTACATAGTATTCCTTAAAATAGTGTATCGACATTGTCCTCACAGTCAGTTGTATTTTTACGGGTACAGATATGCTTTGTATCATTGATCTTATACTCAGGTGTTAGATTCTGACATTTATGTTTAGACAGTCAGGTAAACGGCTTTATAGGCACCAGCTATCTTGGTTGCTTGCTCATAGCAAATACTATTTTGTGTAAAGTGCCTCTTATTCATATCAAATGGCTGAATGTTTTTCTATTTACATGCTACTGACACATGATGTGGAGGATAACTTGTGATAATTACAAATTTATGTTTAATGCTTACACACGTCAGCGGACACCGTCTGTAAATGAGGGGTCACTTTTGGCAAGGTTTTATCATCACCCTGAGACGAAAGGTAGTACATTCCAGTCAAGACTTCTCTACAGAGGAGTAAATTATTCCCCTCTATTTGTGCAGGCTGCAGCCTTGAAGCTGCAGGAGCCCCATAGAACGGGTTCTTGGGTTGTGTAATACATATAATGTACCTTTGTGTCTTACAGGTCTAGCAAGCGAGTTCCAGTGGCAGCCGTGTGGTACTTGATTTTGTTTTACTTAATGTTCTATCAGGCAAGCAGAATAGATGAACTTTGCATTGCCTGTAATACCGCTCAGCTGTATTATTCCTAGACTTATGAGAGCTGACATTATGTGACAAGCTGTACCCACCAAATATGTTTGTATATTCTCTCCTCGCTCTCAGCATACTCACTTTACTTATTTTTCTATTGATTGTATCATAAAACTTTAGTCTATCCATTTCATATAATCATCAGAAAAAGAATCCACAAAGCAAGTTTAGGTAGCATAGCGTAGAAACCAACTTCCGCAACCACTCACTCCTATATTCCTGATGTCATCGTGATCTGTTGGACCAAGGCTATAACTTACGGTCAAAGAAAGTTAGCATGTTTTTTTTAGAGTATGCGAATTTCCACGTTTCACCAGGTTAGATCATCGTCATATCCAACTTTTATGAAATATAAAACCGTCTCTATGCAGTACTTTGCAGTCGGTTCTAACATCCCGAATTCTGTCTACTTTTATCACATTTTTTCGTGTAATAGCGTCTTCCATTTCGTCCATTACGTTATTCAACTTAGTACTTTTTTATTATATATATAGAAGTTGAGAGATTTATTTATTGCTTTATAGCGAGTGTCGGTGACGGTGGAGACGGACTGCCGGATGAGCCGTGGAGGCAGCCTGGACCCAGTGTGTGAGATTCATGTCGCCTCGATTGGCCTGGACACCCGCGAAAAGACCTTACCTGTCGCCAGCACTATTACCAATTTCCTCACGAAGTACACCGGCGTCCCTCCAACCAGGTGAGGCTAAGACTTGATTTACACAATAACTTAGTCGCTCCTGCTCCTTTACTCTCTAGCCATTACTTGTGCCATTACAAACCTATCTGACGACTGCCTTATTACACAGTAACTAACTGTTGCTCTATTAACACATTATCAGAGCTGTTGCTCCGGTAACACATCAGTCCATTAGCTGTTCTGTTGTAAACCAATTTAGCAGCTGCCTCATTTGAAACCAAGCTACTGGTTCCGAACACTTCAGTATAACTGTCAGCTCATGGGTCTTTATGGCTGGGTGGTGTTACTAGGGTGTGTACTGCTGGGTGGTTTTGCTGGGGCGTGTACGGCTGTTTGGTGTTGTTGGGGCGTGTACAGGTGGGTGATGTTGCTGGGGTGTTTACAGTAAGTCTTATTTTTGTGTTGAATTCTCCCATTAATTGAAAAGTTATTTTGAACTATGTTATTCAAAGCATAGATAGTCATGCTTTGCAGCGAAACACAAGAAAGCTAGTACAGACGAGATATGACACACTCATTACTCGCTCACATATTATCAATAGATAGTACATGATATATGTAAGTAATCTCCCACAGGAGATACATGAGAAGGTCAGCCATCATGTTTATCTATATTTGTAACCGTGTCGAAGCATCGCCTGCAGAGGTTCAGGTTTGGGAAACACCAATCTGGGGTGATACTACATCAGTTCTGTACAGCGTAACATAAACGAAAAGTTGACGAGTAAGAAAGTATGAAAATACATTTCTTCGTTCCAATCTGTAAATTTTCCGACACCTGATTAGGGTTCACTAGTAGTGGTTAGGTCCACCTGCAGAATAAACCATCGATGTGCCATGATACTACCAGGTCACAACCTCCTTGAAGTCTGTTTGTTAAGGCAAGGATTTTATTTCCAGGATTGTCATGACGTTCAGGCCGTTGCAGCCGTACCTGGTGGCTGTGAACGGTGTATTGATGGGCTGATGTAGATACCTTTAGCACCACACCAGCTGGTGGTACCTCCTACACCACGCCAGCTGGTGGTACAGGAGCTCCTGCATCGCACCAGCTGGTGTTATCTCCTGCACCGATCCATCTCATCACCGCCGTCCAGTCGAGTACACCGTAACATGGATATTCCCGGAACTGTAATTCATAAGTTTCTGAGCTGGGACTGAGCAGTTCTATCGATATGAAGGAGATATTACAGTATCAGCATTCACTACTGTAAAGACTTGCATTATATAAGTGAAATGATTATGGTTGTCTCTCACCTATTGACCCCTGCGGAAATACCAACTATGAAATAAAGCAATATGTTTAGAGTAAGACTAAGAATTCGTAGTGTTCGATATTTGCGGATGCAGTTAGTCCAAGAAACAAATCGAAAACGTTCGACTTATTCAAAATCAAGTTTAAGCATCTTTTTAAAGGGCCCCGTTGACTCACCCAGGGCCTTAACAGCCCAAAGGTCACCTCAGTCCTGGGATCTTCAACCTCTTGCTCACCACACTCCCACGGAACCTCCAACAAACCCCTCCCAAACTCTTCACTCTCCCGAAGCCCTTCCCCCCAGTCAGTATTCTTAAGAACGCCCCCACTTAACATCCAAGAAAGAAATTCATAACTTTAAAAATACATATTTAGTACATACGACGGCCGGACATATGTATAATGGGAAATGGTAGTTTTTTAAGGGTAATAGATTTGCTTGAAAACCACAATATCAGGAGCATTTTTTCATGCTGAATTGGAATGCGGGGGTTGAAATATATGTTGGGAAACATTAAGGCCCGTAAATAAGTAATTCGTATTGTTTAGGTATCTGTCTGCTTGGGGAAGCATTACGAAATATTTTCTGGGATTATTTCAAGTGTAGAAGCGTTTCATTGTGTCATATTTCAGTTTTAAAAGAAAAAGGCTAGCAGGAATTTTGTCTGTGCATTTGTATTAATAGCGCTCCTATTTTTGTGTGTGTATTTGTGTAATGTTAGCTGAGACTACACGGGCGGCTGATTGAACAATCAACCCAGTTTATCGACAAACCTTTAAGGAAGGATGAACAGCTGGGTTGAATGTGGACCGACTTCCATACCCAGGAATCGAACCTATACGTTCGACCCATAGATGTATCATGGTCAGCTAACCACTACACTAAGGATATCCATAATTTAAGGAATGAAATGAAATCAAGCACCTTGCTTTATTTCATACATGATTCATTGTTCTCTTGGCTTTGAATTTCCACTAATAAACACCCCAGAGCTATCTCTTGCCCCAATATAATAGGCTAAGCTTTTTATCTGCACCTGGTCTGAAAAAGTTGCATTTGTTTACGCCGAACAAACTAGGAATAGGCCTTCATTAGAGAGAAAGCCGTGCCAGGCAAAGACCCAGCAAAACTGGCACCACAAGATATGAACAAGTGGCGCCTTGAGGTACTCCGTTGATTATCAGACACACTTTAACAGTGGCCTCAGAATCGAGCCATGTGGCACTCACTTACCACTGGATCCCAAACGAGTTTACCAGAGGTTTCAAGACCGAAGATTAAGGCATTTAGCTAATATCAGTATGCCAGTCATACTTTACCCAACTATATTTTCATCAAAATCTTTAATTTTGCCGCTGGTCCCACAGAGATAAGGCGCACCTGGGTCAAATGTTTTCCTAAGCATCCAACACTCGAGCTGATCACCTTCAAATTCAATGATCTATTCCTAGGAAGCTGAAGCACCTCATCCGTTTTGGCTGGAGCTGAAGCCATAACAAAACATTTTTACATGACCGATTTAAGAGTAGATATTGTGTACAGGTAGTTTTTCAGTTTTGAAATCAAGATATGTACAGTACTGAAGCGAAGTTTCGCGCCGTTTAAATGTCTGAAAAGATAAAGTTACTCGTAAGTCTATGGCTGGGTTGCATGCAGACAAACCACAGAATTTAACATTTTTCTAACATTTTGGTATATCAACATTGGAGAATTCGCATAAACTTCGCACATATATCCCCATATCTCAAAGTCAAACTACTGCCAGTAAACGTATCTCTATTCTAAAATTGATATCTTAGCCCAATACTCTTGATAAGTGAGTCAATAAATGGTAGAATAAATGCGGCTGGGTTGTGAGAGAAGCGAGCGTCCGCCATGTCATGAGACCATCAGCGGGACGAGCCACAGGAAGGCGGTGCTACGCCCAAAACAAACATTTCTCACACTTTGATGATTTCAGGTAAATAGAACCATCATTTAACTACACAGTTCACTTTGCTTTATTCTAGAGCCATTACCTTGATCCAAGGAAGTCAGGAGAGGATTGTTTGAAGTGTGATGGGATAAGTCAATCAGATTACGTCTGTTGGGATAAATTAGTCATACGTAATTTAGATGTCTCTTACATCTGATTGATTATAGCAGTGCAGCAAATAAACAAGCACTAGATGTTGTGTATATTATTCTACTTTGGACAATAACGCTTGTCAACTAATGGGAAAGTAGAATATCATAGGAGGAAAATGAAGATTTAAAGCATCAATACCAGAAATGCAAATGATACAACATTAATTAAAACTTGTGTATTGCACCAGTTGTTGATAGTTATTGTTGGGGATCAAAGGCTGATGATTGTGTATTTGTAGTAATTGTTGATTGAATTACAGTCCCTAGTTTCATTACAATGCCTGATGCATTACGTAAAAAATATTGTTTAAGGTCGTGAGGTAATGTATTAAGTTGAAACTGTTATTACACGGTTTACTTCTGTTAAAAGAAACAGTCTTGACTTAATTTTTTACAAATTTTGTGCAACTCTTACCAGGATTAGGTAGAGATTAAGAAACAACAGGAAATCTTACCAAAAGGCCAAGTACTCCTAATTAAAATGTTTGAATTTATTATACAAAATACCAGAAAACAATCTAATCTAACCTAACCCAGATTTAAAGATGTATACAGCAAAGTGAACTGGTGTGATTTATGTCAATAAGTACTTATGTTTCCTTAGACTTCTGTGTCCTGTGTTACTTATGTGTGTAATGAAATTGACCTATTGGTTCATCATGTTCATAAAAAATCACTGCAGTGTTTTACACTGGGGTTGCAGCAGTTATACCTCATTAGCATTGACAAAATTCATATCTGTGAATTTGTTATGGGTAGTATGTAATTTATCAATCAAGATACACATTGAAATTAGCTTTAGATATAAAAGTTTTGCTTTGAAATGTTAATGTGATGTTTAGGGAATAGATAAAAACTTATGGAGCATTTTATTTTTTTCAGTATGAAATAAGATTGTAGTGGCTAGGATTATGAATGAGGGAATATGTGCAGTTAACATAAATTAACTAAAACTCGCATCAAAATCAGCAGAACCTATGGAAACTTTACCTAATTTCCCTAGCAGTGGAGGTTTATCTCAGTTTTCGATTACTTGTTGAAGATATAATAGTTGCACCCACAGTTGAGCATTTTGTCAACTGCCAATGGACATCAACGAACAGTAAAAGACTATGTGGATGGTTTTACAACTGCTCAGCCTTTTCCATATTAAATCTCCACAAGATTCCCATAGATAGACCAACTTGATGTTGATATGGTATATTTATACAATAGTGTAGATTTCAGAGGTTAGGCTTGGTTTCTCAAGAGTTTTACGGGAACTGTTGATGCTTTACAAGTGTTTAACCATCTTTTACATTGACCTCACAATTTCTCAGATATTTAAAACCCTCGCCAGTATCATTTTATTTGGTTGTTTTTACCTGGCATAATTTTTTAGGAATTTTAAAACTATTCAAGTGATTATCAGAGAAGACTTAATGATATGCTATGTAGATTATATAATAAAGGAAAATCTGTTGCAGATAAACAGTGATAAGCCCGTCTTTCACTAAAACTGCAGGCTGCCTTGGAGGGCTGTACAAGGAATTATCCCAATATTTAGGCAGTAGAGTGAAACCATTGTCATACGAGATAGCATTATCCACCAAGTAAGTGTATGTAGCTTTTTGTGTGTTGTTTATTTACTCAACAACATTATGTATGTATGTTTAGAATTTTTGAAGATTTTCAGTTTCTTGGCATCAGTTGCCCGTAGATAGTTGTAAAGGAACAGTGAACAAGAAATTGATTTTTTTTGTGTTAATGTAATCTTTTGTGTTTATTTTACCATTTTTGAAATATGAATTTTGGGTTTTTACTTGATGTTAAGTTTGATAGAAACTAGAGTATTACAAGAAGGCTGTAAGATATGCAGGAGAGGAAGCTCCAGCTGTGGATTATAAGCTGAATTTATGTATAGTATCAGTTTATGGTTACTATTCTTTTTATCTTTAGAATATTGATGTTCTCTTGCAATTCTAGTGTAGTGATGAGGGTAATGAATGATAGAGAAATGGTGTTGAAAATATGTCACTAGGTGAAAGTGCAGAAAGCAACAGAACCCTACAAAAGCTGTACCTGACTTCCTCTAGTAGCCAGAATTTACTTTACATAATAGTATTAGTTTTATATCAACAACATTTTCAGCTGCACTTGTTTGAATCATGTTTTAAGTGATTGCATGGTGTTTTGGGCATTTTCCGCTCAGTAAAGCTCATAAAGGCTCGCAGTCATTGTAAAAACCCACATTAAATATTTTTGTAAATAACATTGAAAAATAAGGTAAATTTTGACTGCTTGGAAAGGTTAAGCAAGGCTTTCACAGGTTTTGGTGATTTTTATAATTATTTTACCTGTTTTTGTTAATTAACCCCACATTTTCTCTGATCTTCATAATCCATGCCACACTTGGCTAATCAAAGGATAAAAAGGAATGATCAAAGTCAAGCAGAGTCACTCCGGTTTTTTCTACAAGCACCAAACTACCTCAGCAAAATAGTATGTCACATTGCAAATGTACTAGATTTAAACCCATAAACTGATACTTAACTCGAACTTCCTCTGAGCAGGGAGATGGTATGATGGTTTACCAGGTCCAGCCTCATTACCCACATTTACTGTATGACACATATTTACATATTTTACACCATATATTTACTCATTTACATTTACTTATTAATATGCAGCTTTTGGGGAAACCATGGAAAGGTCTGTGGGGCCTGATTCTGGATAGGGGGCCATGTTTTTGATGCATTATATGTGACAGCTAGAGAGTGACTATTAGTAAATGAAACCATTTCTTTCTCTGCTCCTGGTGCTACCTTGCTGATGTGGGAAATGGTGAAAATATATTGATTTTTTATGCATATTTTTTCATACTTGTTCACCATTTCCTGCATTAGTGAGGTATTACCTGGAACATATGAGGAAGAGACCTCATTCACTCACATTGTTTCTCTAGCTGTCATGTGTAACTGTGAAACTGCAGCTCCCCATTTACAACCAGGCCCCACAGACCCTTCACTGGTTTCCCCTGGCTGCTTCACATACCTTGGTTCAGTCCACTGACAGTACATATTTGCATTTCAGAATTTCTTAATTGTTGAAGTCTTTGTGATAAGCACATGTAGTTATCAGGATACGCTTAGCAGCCATACAGATTTCAAAGTATTGGTAAGTTGTTCAAAATATGCCACCAGAACCTAGCGTTGATATCTCATGATACATGCCACTCAAGTCATCATATGATGACTCCTGGTGCCTGCTGTACAATAATGATATGCTGGTAATGATATGACTCCCAGTATTTAAGGGTTCAGCCAGTATTCCCTCCCAGGTTCGCATCCATCTGAATTATAGAATTGCATGCAAAACTAACAAAAATATTGTTATATTATTGCAGTTGTGTTGGTCAGGTCCAGTTCTATTCTTATTTATTTATTATTTTATTTATTTTGCTTTGTCGCTGTCTCCCGCGTTTGCGAGGTAGTGCAAGGAAACAGACGAAAGAAATGGCCCAACCCACCCCCATACACATGTATATACATACACGTCCACACACGCAAAT
>JAUUDZ010043633.1:0-10664 GCA_032361705.1 Panulirus versicolor | reverse complement strand
ATAATAATAATAATAATAATAATAATAATAATAATAATAATAATAATAATGATAATAATAATAATGATAATGATGATAATAATAATAATAATTATCATTATCATTATCATTATCATTATTATTATTATCATTATTATTATCATAACAAAAATGATGATGATAATCATGGTAATAGCGTAATTTATTATTATCATTATCATTGTCATCAATATCTTTTTGTTTTTCTTTTTTGTCTTAAACTGAACTACTGTTGCACTGTCATAGTCCCATGGTTGGATGGAGGAAGCTGCCTTGAGCTCTAGTGTTCCTCCTACCGTGTGACAGACCCAAAACTAAGGTAACCCTGCCTACTTGCCACGCAGTGAGGCCAAATAAACTGTATGGAAAATATCAGTTTGGGCTTTATCTAAATATTTCAAATGCAGTGAGAAAGCTTCAAAAATATTGTATTTAAATTTATAATGAATTATTAATTATGAGAGTCCCAAATCTCTTAATCCGTAGCTATCCATTGCTTTGGATCATTTTTACAACTGTAAATGTAAGTATTCTTCCTAAAGTCTGCGATATATGTTTATGTATAACCGCATCATAAAATCTCTTTAGTCGTTTATTTCCACGCACTGCGCTGTGCTAACCAGATGTGGCGTACTTGGCCTTTATATGCCAAGTGACCATCTCAGATGAATATAATCTTTGTAATGAAGACACTGAAGACAGCAAAATACATTTACTCCACGTACAGATTAGTACTGTTCATTGCCATGATAACTGGTGTAAGATTGTTTAGTGGCTTCACATGTGTGTGGAGAGTGATTAACTAAGTCTCCATGCGATTCATTTTATTCTGTTTATGTTCCAGTGACAAGTGTTCAAGCAACTTACTTATTACAATTTATAGTAATAAATGAGAGTGGTGAGAATTTACCTATATAATCGTTTTACAAAGGAATGTTCTGTGATACGGAATTTCATTCTTTTTCTTTGCATGTTCTGACTGTCTTTATTAAGCCCTAACATTGTAGAGAGTAAGAATTATATATACTCAATAATATGACTAGTTTGAATAGCATGATTTTCCTGCCATATGTTGCACGCTGTAAAATATAGACGTTCTTAGGGGTAGTCTTCACGAAAAAAGACAACAATGAATGAGTCAATCGAGATGAAATCTTTAAGCACTTTTTTATCGGTGCTTTGAGAGGCCTTTCTTTAAAGGAACAGGCATCTCTTTTGTCTTCTACGGTAGAAACAGTATACGAGGAGCATCTATAACAGTGGGAGGTTGGAGCAAGTCCCACCAACATAGTTGAGTGGGAACGGATACATGGTGGTAAGGTTAGAGCGGAGTTGGTATGCCTTTGAAGTAATGGTTGTTTTGTTGCTAAAGTCAGAAGCTGTGTGATGGGTTGGTTGAGCTACGCTTTTCCATTTTAACAGAAGCGTTTGTCCTAGTTGCCCGTGGGTACTATGCCATGGATGTGTGTGAAAGAAAAGTTCCTCCTTACTCACAGGAAATGTCTTTCTGATTGTTATTCGTACATTAAGCTAAGATGTTTTATCAGAAACAGATTCAGTCTTGTATTTTCATAACTCATGAGCACGGTTCTCTCCTCCAGCACTAAGTCACTTCGACATTGTCGCTTCTTCAATAGTTTTCTTTTTTTCATGTCAAGAGCTCCACCACAGAAGTTTTCAAAGAGGCTACACCTTGAATAAAACGTGCAGATGTAATGGATGAAAAAAGGAAAGAATAATGTATGAGATGTTGTGGAGGTAAATGGCTTTGGCTTTTACAGCATGACAAACTTATCTGTTGGGAAAGACACGATGAGCTCGAGAGGTTTAAAGCGTAGCGGTGTAGAGAGTGAAAGAAAAACAGAATTGAGCTGTATCTAGTTAATTGTTTCATTATAATGATTTAAATTTTTCTGTGATGAGAGCGAAAGCGAAGTTGGTTAGAATGATGATGAAGGGGACATGATACCATCCAGACATATATTTGAGTGTTATAACTTGAGACACCATTATGATATCCTTAGAACTACATTACTCTTGACCATTGCTGATTGGTCTAGGCAACTTCATCACACACATTTAAAAGATTTCATCTTTCTTTTGAATCAGAATTTAAGTTTTGAACAAACGTACCCTTTGAAGACAGATCTGAAAAGAAGCATAAAAAAGGCAAAAAAAAAAAAAGAAAATGAAATTATTTGAGCTTTGGGGAGGTGGAGATTTTCTCTGCTCCTATGTAATGTGTCAAGATGCTACAACCTTTCTCGTTGCTTAGTGACAAGGTTACCTTGCCCAAGACCCCTCAATCCTTCCATATATTCTTATTTTAGTCAACTTAGTTACAGTTTTGGAAACTATGTTGCCCTCCCTTTATAACGCTAGTCGGAATTAATTTTCACAACTTACTAAATAAATTGCTTGACTCAAATGGAAAATTCAAGTTTGTTTTAGATATTATGATAAGAAAAAAGCTGTTATGAGAACTTTAACTGCATCGTTCAGTGATGTAGGCACATAGCATACATTATTCTATAAAGAAAATGAAAAAGAAAAATATCTAGAGAAATCCTTAGCCAATTTGCATCATTTTTTCAAAATGATTCATTAAGCAAATACTACATTAGTTTTGGTAGGTATTGCTGGTATCATTGGCTGTTGTCTTCAATCTAGAAACTAATTGCAAATTAACGTTTACTTAATATCTAGATCACACATGTAGATTTCATTCCTGGTAGCCCCTCCAGTATTTGTCAGCTAGAGATGGTCATATATTAAAGATGTATTTTTCATCAATTTTCCACGCAGATAGTGTTATATTTTCTCGTAACTCTTAGTAGAATAATGAAAGTAAAGCTCATGAGACTCTAAATAAGAGTATATATTTTCGATTCTTTTTTCATATTTCCTCAAAACAGGTCAATTATTTCATATACCATATAAAGGGAATGTATGTTCGGCAAATAATTATAATTATCACATGAGTTTTTTCATTTGAACTGGCTTTTTTCAGACCCATCAATACGTTGTTTTTGTTTCCTTATCACTCTCTTTGGTACGCTGGTCATTCACCTTCCAGAACTTGAACATTTCGACTAACATCAAAAAGCTTTGACTCGCGTTTCTGGGAGGTACTGTTAACCTGAACATGATAATACATGTTCCCATAAAGCTGATGAAGCTTTTCATTGAGAGAACACCAACTGATTCGTGTGATGCAAAGTTATGGAATATATTAATATCAGTGGAATGACTTTAAACAGCATTACTCATATAACTTTTTTATTAGTTTGTAAGTACAGCTTTTGTCGAGGTTCAAGCTACATTACATGATTGCAGAATGTAGGGTTGATGACTTTCATTGTAATAATCATCTAAGAATAATTCTACTATTTATTAAAGTAAGGATGGGAATTAGATTTCATCATATGTAATTAGATATTAATCCGTTCTTGGATGGATTACGAATTTTTTTGGTCTAGATGTCATAGTATTCTTTATCATGAATCTTTTCAACAAGCAGAAAGGATTCACCCATTCTAGAGGCTAGTATCTTCTTTCATCAGGTTAGAAGAATAGAAATCTTCGATGTGTCAGTCTTCAGCAAGTTCTGTTTCTCAGCCTTGAGACATTTCAAGCTAACTGTACCTGACATTAATCATAAAGGTCTCGTTTCTGCAGATTATGTTGACGATATACAAATTCTCTCAAGAATTGTTTTGATGAATCCATTGAAGATTCTCAGGGATGTTTATTACAACAGATGTAGACTCAGTGAGACGGGCTGCTCGGGGGTCTCTTCCTGGGGCCCGAGTTCCATCGAGTGACCCGGCTTCATCGTGAGACCAGAGCCTGAGATCTTTTTTTCGTTTACCAACTCCACTCATTGCTATTTCTAGCTGTAAAACGAAGGCCCTCGTTCGTCCTTCCCCATCGTTGCACAATGTAGTGCATGTATTACACCATAGGACGTTCAGCTGCCCCTGCCTGCTCGAGTACAGTACTGCTGACGCCGGGCAAACGCCTAGGGTAGAGCTTTGCATAATCGTATGGAAAAATATAATGTTTAATTTATCTTTGTGTTTAGAGGCTTGATATACTAGGATCATTTGAAATGATAATTCGTTTGATAGATTATATTCAAGTTGATTATAGTTACTTTTTAGATTCAATAGATATTTGATAATATCTTTCACACTTATGTACACATACTATGATATAAACACGGCTGCTGCTGTTGTGGCTTTGCTTTGCTTACAAGCTGGTTTCTTTCATAATAATTTTTTTTCCTTTTCTTTAAACACTTCATCCTGGCGAGGCGGTTTGCCTCGAGCTGCCTCTCTACATCCCTGCTCAGAAGAACATAAAATAAACCTCAGTGAGACGTGGAAAGTGTTAGAGTATAGTTTTGATAATCTTGTAACATTTTCCAAAGCTGATGATCCCCACAACGTCTCAAGTATTTGAATATCTTCTGTTTACATATCTCCCACGCCTAATCATATTTCTTTTCATGAATGATTTTCAGATATTTTCCAACAACATCTCTGACCTAGTAAGCAACGATCAGATTATTCGCATATTCATTAAAGGCCAGCAATGTCAAGGGTGCAATGAAGATGGAGGTCTAGCAAAGATAAAGCTATAGTGAAGATAAATGCGTGATGTAGATGGTCTTTGGTCCAAATCTTGCAGATCAGGCCAATGGCCATTGGTATTGAGGGCGTAGTGGAGATCAGGGTGTGGTGAAGATCTGGGTGTAAACATGAAGAGGATGTATTAGGAATAAAGGTGTACTGAAGATAGGGTGACCTATAAGGGTCAGGCTAAAGGCCAGTGGTGTTGAGGGTATTATAAAATTAAGATGTGACGAAGACTTATTCCCGTGACCTGTAAGGATCAGGTCAAAGGCCACTGTTGTCAAATTTATGGTGATATTGAAGTTGTTATGAACATGAGGGCATATCAAAGATGGCCTATGATTAGACTAATAGTTGTCCGGTCAAAGATTAGCGGTATCGAGGGGACAGTAACAATGAAAGCTTAATGAAGGTAAGAATTTAGTGAAGAGAGTGTGACAAAAATCACCAGTTCAAAGGCCGTTGTTGACAAGGTTGTAGGGGAGACAAGGAAGTGGTGAATATTGCCTTTTTCATAACCCATGAGATTGTCTGACATGACCCATAAAATCCAGTGTATAGACTCGCAAAGGGGTTGCGATTGTAATGAAGCTGTATTTATAGAAGGTCAAATAAAATGTGTTTGTCGGGAAGAAGTTAAGATACATTTGTTAAAGAAAAAGTTCAATAAAGTTTTATCGAGGATGTTGTGAAGATGTGTGCATGGAGGGTGATGGCGTTATTCAATAAGTAAGTTAAATAAGGATGATAGGGCTGGGTGAAAATGAGAAGGGAGTAGTTTTGTATACGCCCTTAAATATTCGCATTTTTAGTTTACATGTGCCTCGCTCACTGCCCAGAAGCCAGATAATTTTTGGGCCTAAAGTTATTTTTTTTCCTGTATATTCTGCAAGACATTTACTACACGCGTATAACAGAAGGCCTTTGTTCTGACCAGTAGTTGTCAGGTTAGAGACTTAATCTCCTTACACAAGGGGGCTTCTGAGCGTGGTATGACCTCCGTAGATGACTTTTGTCTACCATATACACATAAGAAGGACGTGGTCTGACAGGAAAGCTAACTTCAAGCCCCCTGGAGACTGCTAAAGAGTGAAATAGATATCTTGGTCATTTAGGTCTGGATATTTTTAAAGGTGAGAGACGCACATTGTATAGAATAAACAGAAGTGATTTGATGTATAGGGAGGAACCTGCTGTCATTTGGCTGAATCATGGGCTTGGCTATGGATGGCAGTCTCTGGTTTCATTGTATTAAACATGACAGGTAGAAAATGAATGGCTGTTAATGAAGCAGTTACTTGTTTCTTCTTGATATTATTTCGCGAAAACAGTAAAGGCATTTATGTATGGAAAACGATTTGTTCAACTTCAGGTCTCTAATATTCACTTCTTATGATTAGATTTTGTTATTTCTATTTCAATATCACTGTCACTGTATGACCAGCGCACCGTAACACACACTTAGAGATCACTGTCTGGGTTAGCGTAACGTAACACACACACTTAGAGGTCACTGTCTGGGTTAGCGTAACGTAACACACACTAAGAGGTCACTGTCTGGGTTAGCGTAACGTATCACATACAGTCTGGCATTATCTAGACCAGCGTAACGTAACACACATTTAGAAATCATTGTCTAGGCCAGCGTAACGTAACACACACTGTCTGTCAACGTCGTTTGTCTGTCATTCATTTTTGGGATCAACACTAACCTTCATCATAACTTTGGTCACAACTTGAAATATCAGACACCCGTAAAACTTCAAAGATATGTTTTCTGTTGTCTGAAAAATTGATCAACTCAAGATCCATAGACCCAATCTAGATTTTGGCAGAGTTATGCCACGTCTTGAAAGGTTTCACATGTAACTGATAACCGAAAGAGAATTCAACCTTTGGCCACAAAGACTTATACAATTGCTTCCTTGCACCTAAACAATTCAACAGGAATAAGTTGCATAACTTTAGTTTGATTTTTTGCCAGTTTGAAAAAGTTTTAGTTTGGAAATTATCCTCAGTTATAATGTGAATTAAATTTCAACTTGGCCATGAAACTTAGAACAAAAGTTTTTGATGATTTCCAACAATTTTTCCATCTTTTCTTATTTCTTTACCAAGAACTGTGCTACGCTGCAGACGACACAAATAATCACTAGAACACTAGTTTTTGAAATATTCTTTGATGTGGATACTTCTTAGTTGCCTTTAGATTTCCTTCCAGAAATATCAGTGATATGCACTTGTTTGTTTGTTTTTCGCTTAAAGTACACAATATCAGAAATCTAAAGTGTAGCATTAAAAGTTAGGTTTTATAATAATAGATAACTGTAGCAGATAACATGGTCACTGCGTAGCAGTTGCAAAACGACTGTTTCCAATTCTATTTTCTATATATTGTGCTGCAAATTAGTTCGCGTCTACTCCAGTCTATCAATAAATTTGGGTGAAATTTCCAGAGTACCCTGAAACCTTTTCATGTCACCATTAGTAGCAAAAGTGCACATATAACAGTGATAAGATTGATGCTTCCCAGAACACAAGTCAACAATGGTTTTGTATCCTGGGTGACATTATATCATCTTAATTACTTTGAGCAAAATGATCACCATGGGACAAGTAGAATTACTCTATCCTGTCTAGTTTTTGAGGTATTCGCTTGATACAGTTTAAATACTTAACACAAATAAACCGACACTTACACTGACACGAAGTCATCGCACTAATGTGATTGAGGAATTTTGCCTCTCAAAGAAGGAACATGTCACCTCTTACCAAAACTTTCTACCTTCATTGTTTGGATGCAAACTTGGTCATCAATGGAAAAACTGGTCCCCAAGTTCATGCTGTATCCCAGGAACAAAATTATTTCAGAGATTGGTTGTGTGGTAAACAAAAATACTATATCTGCTCAAGATATTACTGCTTTCTCGTACAATTAAAGCAAGTTACATCAAGAAGGACTGAGAACCACTTGGATCAAAGATCAGGCCAAAACGTTTATTGGGTTCCGCTCCACATCAAGTTTTAATGAAAAACTTATCTACGCTTTGATCGAAGAAAATCAATAGCTTAGACATCTCTGTAGATAATTTCCAACATTTGTGATGCAAAGTTGAGGGAGTAAAATTTTCTTGGTTCACAAGAAACAGAAATGACAGCAGATGAAAAGTTTGACAAAATCCTATAACCTAAATTACTCAGACTTGAGGTCTTTCAATATTCCTGGCAAAAAGAAAGCTGAAATTTCCTTCACTTCCATCCAGATCTTTCTCCTGATGACCTGTATAATGTCAGTGATGTATACAGTGAGAAGATCACCAGGATATTGCTAGAATGGAAAAGAAGTATCAACTTTAGAGAAAATCCGAAGAAAATGGACAATTACTGTTGAATGCTTCAACGTGATCAGTCTCCTACCATAGACGAAGGACAGTCCAGGAACACCATTTTGAACTGCAAGGTACAAGTCTATTCAATTAAATGTACTAAACAATTTGTGTAGCTAAAATTTTGACCAATTACTAGAAAAATATATCAGGTAGAAAGTCGAAGTATATGTCAACTTAGCCATACCGTAGTCTTTAAAGAAAAAGACTGTCAGAGCAAACAAATGGCAGATTCGTGCTGAGCTCCCCCAATATCATGAGAGAAAAATTACCTGCTTCCATCAAGGATGAAGGACAAAGTTAAAGAGAGATGAACAAGTATAATGTGCAAGAAGATATTATGATTGGCATGTAACCTGCATATCACTGACGTACATTATCAACCGCTTCCCGTACGGGAAATAATTAACCATATTATTTCTTACGAGATTAAACCTGGGTTCACTTAAGGATATGACAGTTTATATTGTAGTTCAAACAGTTTCCATGACTGCATTTCTAAAGGTTTGCCTGATTTATGCTTTTCACCAGTCTTCATTTCCAGAAACTAAACTTCAGTTCCACGACCTATATAGTACGTGTGTGTGTGTGTGTGTGTGTGTGTGTGTTACAAGACAGGACTGTTCGCCTCTCTGGTTTCAGTAGATAGATTTGTGTTATCTCCATTTTCTTTCTAATGACGTTGATGATATGCCAAAGGATGTTTTGAAGAATTTCTTTGTGATTGATTTTAGCTTCCCTAAATGCATTGATATTTTACTTTTTAGAGATGTGTGAGTACTGTGTTAGATGTGAATTATCAGCGCCTTATCAATATAACTCCTGGATACAAGATATGTGTGGGTAGTGATATTGAAGGACCATTTAGAAAGGAAAAGAGATAACCTGTGATAAACGGATTTCATTATTAACGTTAATGAATGACTGACGCTTCTTTCAGGGTTTTGAAGCATCGTGATAACCAGATATGTTTCACATTTGTGCTGCTGTCGACATCTTGGACATCTTTATCGTCTGTCTTCGATCTTTTCTAGTTCCTACCACGGTTAATTTGTGCTGCTCCTTATAAACAAGAACAAACCAATTAACGCTAAGGCGTAGATGATGGTGTCAGGCATTCCCAATATATATATGGGTATTGTTTACCAGTAACGAATGGCATTATTTTGTCACTGCAGCATCAGTATAAGTGTCTTGGAGGTAAGATTTAGGGGAAGGGGAGGAGGGATCACAACTTTTATCTGTAAAGTATTTGCCTTGCTTAGGGGTGCTGAAATTCTGTACAAGCTTGTCAGGGCTACCTTTTCTTGTTCAGCTCTTACAGCAGTGTGGCATTCTGTCAAATTTAGTGTGTGACCTTGTATTGCAAAGTTCCTCTATTGATTTTTACCGTTTATTCCAAGTGCTATCTATTTCGATTTAACTTTCCACAATACAACATTTGTAAACTTCTTGGTTTCTGTCTCTCAGTTTGATATGTCGCTAATGAGTCTAGATGCTTCAAGTGTTACAAGATGGATGCATTCATATAACATCATTCAGTACTAACACTTAAGTAGCGATCTCTACACTAAAGATGTCCATGCTCTAGATTTCTAATGGAATCAAAAGTTTGTTGTGTTAGTTACAAATAGTGTTGGTGACAGTACACTGCCTTGTGTGACACCGTTTATCAACGGAAACTTTGGAGACGCTCCTGTGTTTATGGGTCCGTCGTGTAAGGATGTTACACAGTAATCTCTCAGTAATTTCTGGTATGATAAGCTGTAGCAATTTACACTGGAGGCTGCTCCTCCACACTTTGCATATGCTTCTTTGTATAGCTATACAGTTTAAGGCAAAATCGTTGATGAACATTGTGTTTGATAGTTTTCACCATTCCTGAAGCCATTGTAGTTATGGTTGTATAAGTTATTATCAAAAACGTTTTCCCTTCTCCCACCAGTCAGCATCCTATTCATTTCAGAAGTTCTGCTGAGAACACATTCCCTTTGCAACTGACTAGTTTTCTCATCTGCTTCTCCTACAAAGTAGCTCTCCTTCTTATCTCTCCCTTGTGGGTAACGGATACGTTGTCAGAAGGATTTTTGGAGTTCTGTGCCTTTGTTTAGATGAAGCTAGAGATTATAGCACTAATAATTATAGAGATCGTTGTGTGGTGAGGGTAATGTGGAGTGCAACTGAACTGGCACTAGATTTAAAGTGCTGCTACTTGGATGACCTGGATAACACGTACAAGGTACAGCATCCGAACTCCTTACTGGATGAACTCTTTTCAGAGCAGAAAAATAACAAGATAATGACTCTCATTTTTTATTCAAACATAAATTCTCATGATCTCTGAAATTATACATAGTTCCAATTTAAATCAAGACAGTAGTATAATTGCTCTCAGTTAAATAGGTCTCAATCCTAACAGTTCCCAAACTCAAATATGTCCACTGGTGTAGCGGGCGGGGTACCTGACCATGATCCATCCACGGGCAGCCCGGGGTTAAGACCACATAGGTTCGACTCTTAGTCTCGGCAATCTGTCTGCAGTTAACCCAGCTGCCAATCCCGCCATAGAGGCTGATCAAAATCTCTCTCTCTCTCTCTCTCTCTCTCTCTCTCTCTCTCTCTC
>JAUUDZ010043632.1:0-11595 GCA_032361705.1 Panulirus versicolor | reverse complement strand
TATAACAATAAAGTTGATAAAATTCTAATTGAATTGCCCCCCCCCCCCCCCAACCTTTTTCCCATATCAAATTTAATTATTAACCACTGGCTTGCTAGAAATTAACATTCGAAGTATCAAAACATATCCTACTGCATAGTCTTTTAAAACCTGCTAAATGATTCATCTAGACCACAAATAGTACTTCTTTTGTCAAGTTTTCTTTACATAATATTTTATCAATGTGATGTGAGGAATAATTTGACTGCATCTGCCAAAGGTTTCAAAGTGTATTATGTTGTAACTTAAGATATATATCATTTTGTGGAATAAAATAACAGTTTCCCCTATCTTGAGTACAACTTTGATAATAAAACTAACAAAAGGACAAGCAAAAATCAATGTACTCATTTTCTGGGCCTCAAATAAATTTCATTCAATGATGATAATGAAGTCACATCACAGACTTCTCACTACTGCAACATGAATGACAATTAGTGATATGGCTACTCAAGTTTTTTTTCCATTTTTGAAAAATGAACCAATACATCCTGAATGATAAATATAAAGATGAAGCTGGAGTTCATAACATAATGGAGACTTTTGCTGTAGCCACCCTCTTCAGGGAGTTCCTATAGGAATTGGGAGATATAGATAGATAGATAACCATTCAAATTCTTTCCTGGATTGGTATGTAGAAAGCCAAAGTCATTTACTCTAATGAGATTGTTATTAACAGAGTTATCTAAAACTATGCAATGCACAATTATTTCATCTTTTGCTGGTGTCTCATTCACACAACAGCAAGGTCTCGTTCATTTATATCATGGAGAGTGGGTTTGAAAATCCTAGTATTCTAATTGTAACTGTATATTCATCGTCTTACAAGCTACTTTAAGACAAGTATTGTAATTTTTGTCATGTTATTCAACTTTACTGTTGGAATGCCATTGACCTACTTTTATCCATTACTTCCAATGCTTAATTCTCAATGAAATCATTTTGATGTGTGTGAATTCTTCATCAATCTTGTTCTTTCATAAAACTTTTCTAACTGCAATTTTCATGTTTACTACTGTATCTCTTGGAAATGGACCAGATCTGACCAAGAACTTGGACTGCAATTTCTGCTCATTTTTTTACCAACTACCAGTCTCAAAGTACCTTCTTGATTACTGTCTTTTCCTGTTACTCTTAGCAGGACCAAGAAATCCTTCATGAGATACCATGGATCTGCCAAGTCAAGTGTACAATGATGGGGTCTAAAGTCTTCTGAAATAAAGGTAGGAAGCTCATCATCCAATACCTCTTGAAAGAAATGCTCATGGAACTTCAAGATGATTTTGGACACGATTAAATGTCATGTTCCTATGACTGAATCTACTTAAGATACGGTATGTGTGGTGATGTGCTGGATGGTGAGCTTCCTTGCAGTGAGAGAAAGAGACCAAAATCTAAACTAAAATAAAAAAAAAAAATTAAAAGAGGATAGGACACTCACAGGTTCCTTATTTAATCCTATGAAAGGGTGTATAATTTATGTCTATCAAGAAATGCTATTTTCTGGTGAGTGACTGAGAGGTAAGCTGTATTTTCTGGTGAGTGACTGAGAGGTAAGCTCATCACAAAGGATGAGTAATATTTTGAGACCTTGTCAATGTGAACTTTATATATCAGTTAC
Source organism: Panulirus versicolor (assembly GCA_032361705.1). NCBI lineage: Eukaryota > Metazoa > Arthropoda > Malacostraca > Decapoda > Palinuridae > Panulirus > Panulirus versicolor. The sequence continues at coordinate 9,935 of JAUUDZ010043632.1, read as the reverse complement.
ATATCTGTAAACCTAAGTCATATGCTATACCAAAAAAGTGAAGGTATCTAATGACTAATACTAAATTGAATATTCACTGAACCTCACCTCCCTTGCAAGGGCTTCTTACTTCAACAAAAAGATCAGGATTTTCTGTAGTTTGCTGCAGCAGATGACATAGGGTGGGGTAGGTAACACCATCTGACCCACATACAGGATCTGTGTTCTCACACTCGCATGTTGCCTCGTCAGTATCCTGTACACAAGTTTTTTTTATGATAATTTTATTTGAGTAAAATTCCACTACATTTTCACAAAATGAAACTCAGTACTGATTCTTTAACCATAAAATAGTCATACATGTTTTTAGCAACAGCAATAACCAGCAGCTACTATCATAACTGCAACTTGGCTGACACTCAAGACACAAATGCTATGTGATTTCTTTTGTTCTATTTATCAAGAACAGGAAGAGGGATATTTTTACAACACTGGTAAAAATGTTTAAAACTTCTTTGATAAAAAATACTTTATCCAAACCAAGGGCCAAACATTAGTATTTCACCCAATCTGAATATCTAAAAGTTTACTCCAGTACACTGCTATAATAATGTTATTCTATCCCTTCTACTTTCTGATACATTTGGTTCATACTTTCTACAGTTCTGCAGCATGTGTCTCATCTTTCCCTTACACAATGCATCATAGAAAAACATCTCAGTTGCAACCAAAGGACTGACACAAAGTACATATTGCCAGTACCCAAATGGAATATGTGTGAAGGTGTCTGTTGTATTTACAGACTTGTTTTTCATTTTTACCTTTAATTTTACTTCCCAAAAGTATCCTTCTGTTTCTTCAAGTGAGAAAACCTAAAATGAAGTTCATGCAAGAAACTTAGTTAAAATCATTAAGGACTTGAAGATGGTGAAAACAGCCTTTGTGCTGGGACTAGTCAAACATAAACTTCTGTCAAGAATGTACTAAATCATGAGTACTGTCAACAAGTCTTCTGCACTTTAAGCCAAGATGATGATAACAGTGAGAAACCCAGTAATGGAAAAATTGGAAAAAGTTAGCTAAATGGATGGAAGGCCAGAATCAAAGCTTGGTACTGTACCAGTAAGCAGCGGCATCATTCATGAGAAAGTAATGATGCAATGTGAGTACCTCTTGTTGCCACATGAGAAAGTAATGATGCAATGTGAGTACCTCTAACAAGAAAAAGTGAAATCTTTGACTGTTAAGCCCATTTTAGAGCATGACAGCAAAACTGATACATTTTTTTAATTGTCAGGCTCTACATAATGTTAACAGGTTAGTCTGCAAGTGATGAGTGACCTGCTGTCTGTTAAATTTCCTGAGGTGTTTATAATTATAGTGACAGGTCAAGGATACATGTCTCAGGAAAGAAATGGTGCACAGTTGACATTTAGAACAGGTTTTCAAGATCTCTTCCTCCAGTGGCACTAAGACTTCCAATATATCTACCACACACATGCTTGGTCTGTGAATCCAGCTAGCCATAGCAATCTCCACATTGCCGAAAGTGAATGGCCTTTTTCTCCACCTGATATGATCCTACTACTACAGATGCTGACCCTGTCAATCTTACACCACCATCTCCTTTATGCCCTATAACGATATTTCTCTAATCTTACCTGCCATAAGTCTTTCTTTTCATGCCCAAAACCCAAATAACCAACCAAACTGCATGAGAAATTTTGAACTTTGCATGACTAACTGGCTTATTGATATACCTGTTGAGAGTCATTAAATCCAATGACATAACAAATAACAACACAGCAATTCCCTGGGTTGCTAAGAATTGAAACTTTAATAATTTATCTATTTCATTATACTTAATCGCCGTCTCCCGCATTAGTGAGGTAACACAAGGAAATAGATGAGGAATGGCACAATCCACCTACACACACATGAATATACATAAACGCCCACACAGGCACATATACATACATCCGCATTTCAACGTATACATACATATACATACACAGACATATACATATAAACACGTGTACATATTCATACTTGCTGCCTTCATCCATTCTCATCGCCACCCCGCCACGCATGAAATAACATCCCTCCCCCTGGTGAGGTAGTGGCAGGAAAAGACAAAAAAGGCCACATTCACTCACACTCAGTCTCTGTCATGTATAATGCACCAAAACCACTGCTCCCTTTTCTCATCCAAGCCCCACGGATCTTTCCATGGTTTACCCTAAATGCTTCACATGTCCTGGTTCAATCGATTGACAACACGTCGACCCCGGTATACCACACCGTTCCATTTCATTCTATTCCTGGCACGCCTTTCACCCTCCTGTATGTTCAGACCCTGATCACTCAAAATCTTTTTCATCCCATCTTTTCACCTCCAATTTGGTCTCCCGCTTCTCCTTGTTCCCTCCACCTCAGACACATATATCCTCTTTGTCAATCTTTCCTCACTCATTTTCTCCATGTGTCCAAACAATTTCGACACACCTTAATATATTGCTTTATTTCTTATCATGGGGTAAACTCTAAGTCAGTGTTGCAAATCTGAGTTATGGTTGGAGTTATCAAAAAGAACTGACGGTCAGCCACTGGTTAATTACTTTTATCTTGGCTCACAGAGACAAGATTATGCATGAATCACGGCTCAAAGAGACGGGTTTGGAGCAGTTCACTGACTTGAAATTAATCTTAGGACAGATTTCTGCGTGGTGATCCAGAAAGCGTTGTCTTTAAAGAATTGTTAAACCATATATGCCATGGCACAAGTGAATCTAAATGGATCCAAATAACACCCTACCACATGACAATATTTGGAGTACATTTGTATAAGATTAGGTAGCAGCAGCATTTCCTGCCTCCCTGGCAGATAACTTCCTCTGACGTCACTACACCTACTTATCCATCCAAGACACTAATTACTTATAATCTTCACCTTGAACGCTTAGCCAAAACCAGTGCTCTTAAACATATACAGAAACTCCAGATTGATAATGACATAGCCCAATGCATCTATACAGACGGTTCTCACTTAACTACTCAGTCATTGGGAAGACAGGCAGTGCTGCCATTGTGATCAAGAACAATGGTAATAGGTTAGAGGAAAATATCAAAATAAACAACTGGGCATCTACTCTACGAACTGAATTGTTCGCCATACTAATTGCTCCTTAGCGGTAGAAATCACTGCCACAGGCAGTTTAATTATCTCCGATTCTTTATCTTCACTTCTTGTCCTTATCAGAATGTAACATGGTGGTCTCTGAAGCCAGACACAAATACTCAGACATTATTGCTCAAGGGATTCAAATCAAACTGTTATGATTCCCTCTCATCTAGGCCTCCCTGAGCATGACAAAGCTGATGCTTAAATCAACCTTGCACTTAGTAAAGGTGATGTTGAAAACAACACGGGGTTGTCAACTAGAAGCCTTAAAACTGATCTCTGAAGCACGAAGACGAGTTCAGATAAGCACTAGTGGAAACATTTTCCATCACAGTGAAATGTGTAAAGTAAAGCATGTATATGGAAAAAATATAACAAGATCAGCATATTACCTGGTGTTGTAATTGCTAGAATAAAGCTAGGCTAAAAGTACTATTAGCGATTTGACCTGTCTGGACATGTTAATCATGCGAATTGTAAAGTTTGTGGTCAAAGATCTGGAAACAAACCAGAACATTAAGTCTAAGAATGTGAAAAAAATAAGAGCCATTTAGGAATAGATCTAAACAAACCCTGCAAGAAATGTCACATTGTTAATAACAGGATACCTGAAATTTTGTTTGTATCCACTTTTTGCATCTAGTCAGTAAAACTTATCATATGAAACTATGTAATGAAACACCTGTTATGAATTGTAACAATCTATGTAATATCAGCCCCCTGGGGTTTGACTAAGACCCTTTGTAACCCCTGTAATCCTTTTGCGCTACCGCTCACATGATGAGCATAGGGCGCACAATAAATTTTGCCTGGGTAACCGGCACAAATCAATCAGTTACTGGGGACTATTCTGATAGTAGGATTAGTGTGTGAGAGAGAGAGAGAGACTGGGAGGGTTTATCCATCTTTGTTGAGCGGGTTGTGAAACTTGTGTTTAATAAGGTCATATAATAATAGTGTATTTGGTTCAGCGTAGTACGACTAGCTGTGGGATTACAGATGGCTCGGAATATGAGAAAAATGTCCAAGCAAAAGAAAACTGGGGACTGAAGAATAATATACAACTTGGGGTTTTTAATCCTCAAGGTAACACATACGACGGAACATAACTCAATCTTAGTGCTCATACAAACTTGAGGTAATGGGGTCTCACTCTACCTACAGAACAGAACCCCTCAATACTTTGTGAACGGACACTTTACATTACCCATGTCGATCTGAGCAACAAGCATAAATCTGTTTAAGAAGATTCACCGTCTCACAATCAGCAGCAGCAACCCTACTGAAAGAGTGTTTGCTCCTAAGAGCAAAAGTTATTAAGGATGGTCCAGCCCACTGTTAAAGAAAGCCAAGACCTTGACGAAGTTGTAAGCGGCAGTAATGTAAGCAGATAGACACAGCCACGTCTCTGCTCACTTTCAAGTGGTGCACCAGCCCACGGAATATTCTGCAGAAGTGGTCAGTTTCATTACTTTAGTCATGTTTAGTAGTAATGTTGCGCAAAATTCAACTGTAAGGAAACCAAATGCTATTATTTTGTGTAGAATCTTTCGCTCACTTACCATGCCTTAAAATTAATAATCAAAACAAAACTGTGTATGGATCATTAAAAAAACGGTGTTATCACATGGCTTACTACAAAACTACTTTTCTGTTATATTCGTATACAGACTACTCAACAAATGATGTGCAATGCGCCCTGCACAAACACATAACATCCTACCAAGAAATATCAGCAGCCTTTGCACGTTCACCAGGTCATTCTTAACTCCTCCATCTGTAGTAAAGATTGGCCACCTATTTATCTATACAGTCTCCTACCCATCATGTCACACATTATTGCAGTTTATCGTATAAGCCTTCTTCCAACGGTTACTCCTTGATTCATTTTCTTGTTAAGTCTCAACATGCGTAATTTACAGATTTTTGAATTCCTGAATTTTATTCCCGTATATATAAATATATATCTTATGCTTGCACCACCACTCCCAGCATTTACATATCCTGCAACTCCCTTCCCTACCCTCAAATACCATGCTACTCCCTTCCCCATACTCACGTACTCAGCTTCTTCCTCCGGCTACACTTACATCATCAGACTCACGCACTCTGCTACTCCCAGGATCCCCAACACATACACTGCAACTCTCTCCCAAATACTCACGTACTCTGCTACTTCCCCCAACACTTACATTGCATTTCCCTCCCCCATATCACGTACCCAGCCATTTCATCCCCAATATTTGCGTACTTTGCTACTTCCCCCACAACCAAATCCACACACACTCTCCTTCCGCCTTGGTGGTGGATACAGTGGACCCTGGTGGTGGGATACAGTGGACCACTGTCGTGCTCTGGGGCAGTGAACGGGGCAGGGCAAGAGGATCCTTCCCGTCCTCAGCCCTGTAGCAACCCCACCCACCACCTCCCGGGCACAACACACACCACTCACCAAGGCCACTACCACCATTCTAAACAACGGTGCGTGAGGATGAGAAAGGGACTTCAGGGTTTATTCCTCTTTGTTATTTTTGAGAAAACTTGTAGCAGTATGTAACCGATTATCGGTCGATAGGGTTTTGATGCTGTCTCAAATGCGCTCCTCGCATGAATACTAAAATCGTCTGTGATCAAATAATATGAAACTAACCCTGTGTACCCTTTGAAAGGCCACTCACATTGAATACCTCAGTGAACTGTATTGAACAAATGGGAATCATAAAAGGCGTCATGTTTACGTAAAAAAAAATCGTTTTCTGGTTATTTGATATCCAGTTTAATCTATTCTGTCCATCCACATGGATGTTGATCTAACTAGAGTAATGTCTAAAGTTACTAACATTCCAAAGCCATCTTCATGGCATAGGTCGGACCTAACTACCGAGAGAAAAGGGCAGGCGAACAAGAAGGCTGAGGCCATAAATAGCTCATTAATATGCACTACTTGATGATCTAGAGGTCTTTAAACAGCAGATAACCCTGCCCTTAGTAATATATTGTGTTCAGGTCTGGCATTATGCCTCTCATAGAATTTTATTTTGTGAACAGGACAGGGAACTGTTTACAAATTTTGCCTCCGACTTTTTAAAGCTATCAAGTTTAACTGTTAAGCCCTTCGCTAGTATTAATGCTACAATTCTTGTGTGTCTAGTAATAGAATATATGATATTTTTCGTGGTAAAGGAGTTATCGTTAATAACTGAAATCAGCGTTACTCCAGACAATACAGTGGTCATAATTTTTAACGTAATTAAGCAAGGCATTTGTTTCAATACTATATTTATCAACTATGTAATGTACACATGATATTTAATGAACCTAATTGTAAATGGATTTCAAGGAGTGGCAAATGGATTCCAACGTAAATAAACGTAAGACACTTGAGTGTAGGAAAGGGGAGTAACAAACTACCATTCATCTGATAGACTTGTAGGGAATCAGACTGAGAGGGATTTGGGAGTATTAGTAAGTAAAGACCTAAACCAAAGGCAACAGTGTATCAAAGTTAAAAACAAGGCAAATTGAAAGTTGAGATATATTTGTAAAAGTGTTAGTAATAAAACCCCTAAAGTAATATTAAAGATTTATCTTGTATTAGTTAGACCTCATTTGGACTATGCTGTGCAGTTTTGATCGCCTTACCATCAGGCAGATATAGATAGATTGAAGAGAGTGCAGAGAAGTTTGCTTAGAATAATACCAGGAATTGGGAATCTTAGTTATGAAGAAAGACTGGCTAGGCTTATTTTACATTCACTGAAAAGGAGGAGAGCCAGAGGGGATATGATAGGTGTTCATATGGATGACAGGTCTAAATAAGGGAGAAATTGGCATTGTTCTTAGGATATCCAACCAGGTTAGAACTCGCAATAATGGCTTCAAGCTAGAAAAATTTAAGTTCAGATTGGATGAGGGGAAGCACTGATTTAGCAATAGGTGGTAGATCTCTGTAATGGCTTGCCAGATGCAGTGGTTGGGACTGGGACCTTGAATTACTTTAAGAATATGTTGGATAGGTATATGAGCTTCATTGGGTGGTTGTAGGAAGGACCCGCCTTGTATAGGCCAGTAGGCCTTTTGCGGAATCCAAGCTCTTATACCCTAGGAATCATCCCTGGACCATCTTGTGTCGCAGCCAGGTAACACGTCATACCCCAAGCTCCAGTTCGTTGTATCCCATGCACGCCTTTCACTTTCTTAATTATTCAGGCCAAGACACCTCAAAGCCTATTGCACTTCTCATAATCAGTATCCCACTTTCCCTTGCTCAACCTTTCCAAAACTACTAAACATTCCGGCATTCCTTGGTCATCTCTTTCAATCAGACAGCACCTACTGCTACGCCTCACTCATTTACAAGATCTGCTCTCCTCACAGACTTTTCTTTTCCAACATGTCCACCCTCTTTCATTCTTTTGCAGTAGGGGCCCAAGGTTTGAATATAAACAATACCTTGAAACTACTATTGCCTTCATATACCCCCATCTTTACCCTAACTGACAGAGACGTTATCTATCAAACACTTCTCAATGCAACCAAGACCTTAACCCCGTCTCCCACTGTCACTCACTTCAGCTTCTATGGTTCCATCAACCGTCATGTCCATTTCCAGGTCCTCCTCATTCAAATTCACACCATTATTCCTCGCCTCTGCAACACCTCATTACTTTTGTTCACATTACCTCAGCTTCTTCCTTTCACACACTTTCCTAAACTCAGACACCAACTTCTGAAGTTTATATGTTGAGTGACACCAGAGCCGCGTCATCTGCGAATGACACCTGACTCGCCTCTCAGCCCGCCCCTTTACTGCAAGGCCCTCGCACTTGCCTACCTAGCCATTCCACCTAAGAACATATCAGACAGCCATCATATCTCACATCCTTAACGCAGACCCACCTTCATTTGAACCCACTCACTCCCACCCTTCCTACTGGTACACACGCCTTACTCTCCCGAAAATAAAAACAATCCTCACGGCATCTTGTAGCTTTCCTCCCACAACATATATCCACAACACACTCTCCAAGGTTTTCCGATCATCCCTGCCATACGCTTTCTCTAGATCCATAAATGCCATACACAATTTGCTCCCATTCTCCGAGGATTTCTCTTACAAACTCCTCGAAGCAAACACCTGATCCACACATGCTCTTCCGATTGGAAATCACATAACTGCTTTCCAGTCTCATACTTTGTGCGGGCAAATTTACGCTCGATCATTACATTTTCTTATACCCTAATAGGTATCCTCGACAGACGTATACTTGTGTAATTCAAAAGCACTTTATTTTGTACCCCTTGCCTTCGTGTAAGGCATTCTGCCAGACCTTAGCATGACTAAATAATCAAAGATTCTTTCATCCCCTTTTTTTTGAGGAACTCAACTGCAATCCCATCTACTCCTTTAGATTTGCCACTCATCTTATGCAAGTATTTCACTACATCTTTTCACCAGTGCATTAATAACAACTCATTTCCACCACGCCCCCTGCTCCCTTCACCTTCACATTCTCCCCACATTATTCACTTCCCAGAGCCTTTGCTTATTTATTTCTGATTCTCTCACCTAATCTCTCGTTTGCCTTTCCTCAGCTCATGACCTCCTGCCACTTTCTCTTATCCACTCCACTCACAATACCATCTAAACTACTCCCGTCTCTTTGTCATAAGGATTTTAATTGGTTCATCCAACCATCCACTATCCTTTTCCGTACGTCCACCTTTCACACACGACACGCTTCCAAGTATACCCTGTCATGGAAGTATACCCTGTCATCGACCCCTTTTCAACGCACAGCCATACCAGCCTATTCCTCTTTCATTAACACTATGCTGTGCCCTCCATTTATACCCTCAACTGCCACATCATCCTCCAGCATTAGATAAATACGACTTAAGTTGACAGTTTAATTTTTTCCTAACGGCAGTATTCCATTTCCTGTACAGAAATTCTTAAATACTAAAGAGAGAGACCCTGTTAGGGAAAGATAAGTTTCCTCGAGAGTTATAGAACAAGAGGTTAGTTTATGTAGGATGCATCACGATGAATATTTAACGCGAAATATAAAGGAAATTCAAACATTGCAATGGTGTTGTGTTGCCATACACTTTTTTGGCGGAGATATGGTAGGTCAAATATGGGTTTTCATAAACAAGTCTGATTTGATTTGGTACATTCTTATTGGAAATAATTAGTTAAATTATATCCGTAGTACGGGCTAAAGTAAGTTTCAGTTACTATATGTGAAGATTAATTAAATCAGTAAAAGATGGCTTGGCATAAAGCTTATTCATAAAGTGGAGAATCGCATTTTTAACCGCGTAATTGAGCACGAATGTCATCCAGGTATATGGTTAGGGAACAACCAACGTTCCACGTTTGTCCGGCAATACAGTGACTTTACAGTCTATATTTCTTGTTATTCTTTTCATCCAGCCGCTGACAGGTAAGAAAGAAGTTTTAATTTAATCAAAAGGGAGATTAGATGATAATAGCAACAGTGATATAAGACGGGGGTGAGTGAAGAGCTAACTAAAATTGGAAGGCAGTAGTTTAGCCATGAAGGAGGAAAGACAGGTGTCACTTCTGCTGAAGCCACTCGAAGTGACAAGCCATCGAGTTGCAATCATTCTATGATGGGAGGAGTGAACCTTTAGCCATTAGTTAGGATTCATTTGATAATAGGTTTGTTTTAACTTATTTACCAGTCTATTGCTGGAGCGCAAACATGTGTATCCCTGAAAATTCTTAAAAGTCCATAAGCATGCATAC
>JAUUDZ010043600.1:0-10664 GCA_032361705.1 Panulirus versicolor | reverse complement strand
TGTACTCTGTATGTTGTGTGTGTCATGTAGAGTGTGGCTGTACTCTGTATGTTGTGTGTGTCATGTAGAGTGTGGCTGTACTCTGTATGTTGTGTGTGTCATGTAGAGTGTGGCTCTACTTGATGATGATGTGTGGTGAGAGGTAACGTGAGTGCGTCCTGTGTTGCCAGCATCACCTGGGTTAGGAACATACCTCCCAGTGGCCGGTCATGGTGTGTCGTGCAGAGCCACCTGCTGTGGTCCAGGTAGCGCACCTGTCAACACACGCTAGCAAGACAAAATGTTATTTCCCAGAAACACGTTTTCAAGGTAATTATGGGACTATTGCCTGCTTGGATGTCTCTTGCAGGGGGAAGAAAGCCACAACTGCAACATTGTTTACATGTCGTATAACGTGTGGAGACGATGATGACCACAACCTACCCACAACCTCCAGCTAGTGTTGTGCTCCACGGACATCAGCCAAACTCAGATATTCGGCTCAACACAAAATACTTGTGTCGTCAGATCTTGTACAGGAAACTTGAGGTAATTTCCCAGGCTAGAGCAGGTAGAAGACGTTGCTGCAAAACTTGAAATAAGAACCAAAATTACAAGTTCTAAGGGCAAGAACATCATATGTTGATCTGCTTTTTTTTATGTTTGTCTTGTATGTTTTCCCCAAAGCACATGAAAGACGATGATCATACTTTATATATAGAGAGAGAAAGACGAAGGAACGCACCAACTTGTTTGTGTGTGACAACCTCAGATCATGAATGACACTCACTACCCATCATGTCAGTCAGGATGACCCAATCATGAGCTTTGCCCAGCGGTCATGTGCAGAACCTACCCGGAAAGAAAGTCACTGGGGAAGAAATCGGGAAAAATTTGTCCAGGAAAAAATCTTATTAATAACGCTGACTTATTATAAAGTGATATAAAGTCGTTATTGATAACGCTGACATATTGTGAAGTGATAGTGTACAATGCTGCGTTACGTAGGTTTCCCATGCTACGGGAGGTGACTAGGATGGGTTAGGTTTCTAGGCTGGGTATAATGCCTAGGCTGGGTTAGGTTTCCTGGGATGGGGTAGGTAAGGTTCTCTAGGCTGGGTTACGTTATAGTTGGTTAGAATTGTGATGTTACATTATCGTACGACTTAAAGGAACAACGTACAGGTATGTGGAGAATTACATGTTACATTATCGTACGACTTAAAGGAACAACGTACAGGTATGTGCAGAATTACATGTTACATTGCTTTCCAAATTAATATTTTTTTCCTGGTATGAGTTTTCACCATTATCAGGTAGGAGGAGTTAGGTAATGTTACTGTAGTGTATACTGTCCTGGGAAGCACAAGGTGCACCTTACACGATGGGTGAGGAGTGCACAGCTATGATACATGACCAACAACAGTTTGTGTGTCGTGATGATATATTAGTGATGTTGTCAGCACGTATCTGGCGAGCCTCTCGCGTTTCCCTGTCCACCCACACTGGTGACGACACAGGCAGCAGCCCCAGTAACAAGGTTTTGCTTTTCTTGATATAATATATTTTGTGTCCCACGCTACCTTATACACAGGCACATACGAAGCTTGTGAGTGCATACAAACCCGCCCGCCCCGCTAACACGTCTCAACAAACAAACATGATGCATCCCACATCTTGGATGGTAATGTAGTACAAATATTTGCCATCCATTTCTGAGGCTGGGTGTCTGGTCCTTAACTGCTGGGGAGAGGGCATCATCCTGGCCTCTCTCTGACGTCACCACACTAAGGTCAATACTAAGTTGAGCACCAGAGTCTGGTACCAAGCTCAGTAGTTTAGCAGCAGAGATTGGTACCAAAGTCAGTAGTTAAACACCAGAGTTTGGTGCCAAGGTCAATAGTTTAGCACTTTGTTACCAAAAGCAGTAGCTGAGCAGCTAATGATAGCAAGGTCATCATGATTTACGAACCAGTGATACGGCCAGGTCAGTCAGGGAGGAGTAAGACTGTCACTCACTAGACGGACGGATCATATGACAGTTGGTCATGACGGATCATATGACAATTGGTCATGACGGATCATATGACAGTTGGTCATAACGGATCCAAGTTTGTAGATTTGTTCTAGATTTCCCAAGGCTGGTTGAAGTAGGTGACCTGCACCCCATGTTTAGGAGTAATCAATACCTGGTAGATGGGTTTAATATCATACATTGTACATTTCATTGAACAAAGATAAAGATGAGATTTAACGAGTGTATGACCTGTATTATGATGAGTGGCACTAAACCTGGTCCATATTGACCAGACTCACACTGAGGTGGCCAGGTAGTAGCGCCTGGGATAGCGAACTTGTCTTCATTTTGTAATGGGAAATTGAAGTGGTTATTGAAAATATTTCATGTGATCTGATGATGCCATCAGCGAGGTAGGGGAATCTCCAGAGAACGGTGGAGTGCAGCTGCTGCTGACCACTGAGCCAAGTGAGAAAGTAAGAAACACTTATGTAAGTGTAGAAGTACATGATTCACTTAAACATGCTAGGGTGGGTCGGGGTGATGTAAGTCACTGATGATAGATAGTATGTGACTGACTGTGTTAGATGGGTTCGTCAGTCACAGGTTCAATACCTAGTTATCTCCAGTATAATGAGGAACCGTTAAAATGATCATGTCTCAACTAAAAGATAAATAGGAAGTTTTTGTTCCGTACTGGGGATGTTAACCCTCTCAGCTTGACGGTACGGTACAACCCTTGGTCGGTCATGATGGTTTGATATTTGATCTCATCCTTTACAAGCCTCGTACTCAAGGGTCTTCACGTCATGCTGGGAGACCTTACGACTGTATTTAAGGGCTTAAACATTCTGGCAGTGTTTCTTACTCGAAAATAAGATGAGTTTGTCAGGAGAAAGGACTAACAAACCGTCGTTGTAAACTGGTCGTGTGGTTGGTTGGTTGTTGGAAGGGGAGGAGGGGAGGAGTGATATGAGGTTGTGGTAAGATCATGGTGGTGGTGGTGGTGGTGTGCACGGCCGGGGAGGCCCTGTTGCTTGCTTCACTGGTGTTGACCACTTGCCTGGCCCACGCTAACAGCCCCTGCCTTGTGTCGCACCACTGATATTTTTGCTTGTTGCAATTACGACCTCGCAATAAAAATAATGGTCGCACGCACAAGGAATGCGGAACTGCAGTGTTTCACGACCTTGGGAAGTGGCTGTTTCTGGTTTGCTAAAAGTAATTATGAATATATGTACATTTATCCACCGGCACAATAATGTTACAGGCACGCTCGTACGTTGTTACATGTACAGGATAACAACCCAGCAAGTGTCTTGAAACTCAGATTAGATGTGGCTTGGCCGGCCATATATGTGATGTCCTGGACTGGACCTAAGTGATAGATATATTACTTTGTTCAACCATGAAGTTGTCTGAAAGACAGGAGTGATCTTGGCCATGTGTGGCAGTCCCTCATGATGGACTGTTAACAGTTTGCATGTGCTGTTGACACTGTCCATGGCGTGTCATTATTGGGAAGGCAGAAAGCTGAAGAACAAAGTCCATCCACTGATGTTCCCCAACCATGAGGTCATGTGATCACCTGTATCAGCTTTATGTTCGCTGATCCTTTTGACATTACCTCGCCCATAGTATGTGACCGGACATCATTGTTGATACTTTTCCACTTCTTTTCACGAGAAATGTATTAACAACAATGATTGCCTGATATACAACACACAATGTTGTGGATGTCATGCCACATACTAGGGGGAAACAGGGCGAAGTATTGTCAAAAGGATCAGCAAACATAAAGCTGATATACGTCATCATACAACATCAAATGCGTTTGTTGTCCACTTAGAAAGTACCGACACTTACCAAAGTGGCAACAGGCGAATATGATGCATGAGGGACTGAGAAAGTAAGCAAGATAAGCTGTGGAAGCTTCCTACTTATCCGCACATGAAACAGTAAACAGTCGTGAGGGATTTATACGTTGGGTAGGACCAGCGGCAAAAATGGGTCACTGAAAGCAAGGGAACGCGGCAGAGGAATGTGGACCACGGCCGGCCGAGGATAAGGAACGCGGATGGGCGTTCGGCCTCTCTTACGTAAGGGCTATATGATAGACCTTTATCTTCGTAGCTGACTCTCTGAAGAAGGCATCAGCGCCGCAAGCCGAGACGTTACACGAGTAGAACCGTGCAGCTCTTCCGTGCTTGAATAAGTGGTACGTGTGACAGGGAGTTAGGTAGCACGGGAAGTGTGGGTCACATAAGGCTGGAACACTTCTGCTGTACGCTGGTAATAATAGACTAAATCATTAGTTGAATACGCTCTAGTAATGAGTGTTTTAATTATTCAATTAAATGAGTAATATAATGAATTGTATTGCTTTTGCTCATCATAAAACGTCATATGAATGTAATGACTCGACAGCTATTTTCACAAGTTATGCAAAATGGGTTATTTATCAGGAAGTACCAGTGATTTATTATCTTTATTTTCTGCTGTGGTATTTCCGTATATTGTGAGGAGATATGATGGTTAGATAACTGGTAGTGGCGGAGGCAGGGGGCTCTCCTAGTGAGGCCTGAGACAGGAGAGTGAGTGTCTTGTAACACAATGTAAGTCCAACCAGGATGGTTTAGACGGGAGCGGCTCACTCAGGCAGGATGACCAGTGTGTGGTACAGTGTGGTAGCATGAGCAGCCTCTACTGGCCAGGAGGACCAGCTTGTGGTAGGTGGATGACGTGCGTGGCTGCTGCTTACGGTGCTACAGGTGGCCGGCCGCCTCTTGCCCTCACCCGGGGGACACACGTCTCCTTCTGGCCAGCTGTGTCGTGTGAAGACATGCGTGAGGTGTCTGGTGCCGGCCTCACACACACACACACTAACGGCCACTTCCACAAACATCTCCCACAACAAAGAAGGATAATAACGATAACATGGAAGGGTCGTGGCATAAACATCGCCGACATCTTGATAGCGTCAACTTCTTGACGCGTCCACCATGTTAAAAACGGCCCACAACGCCACCATCTTGGACAGCAGCAGCAACAGCTTAACAGCAACAGCACATGACTATCGACCATCTGGACCAGCAACAGCAACCACCTAGGCAGAAGATCCTGGGCTTTAAGAAGGACGAAGGCGATGGCGGCTCAAGGACACTAGGCTTCTCATTTTAACACACACTTGTGAATTTGTTTTTTAGAAAGATTAACCTTTATATTTTTATATCGGCATTTCATCAAATGAGTTAAAAGGTCTTGCCACCAGATGATTAAGATACACCCACATAAATTTCTTTCTTCGTATTCTTGACAGCTTTAAGAAGGATAATAGGATAGATACAAGGATAAGAGGATAGATACAAGGCATTGTAGTAAGGTTCGGCCTGAGCCTGGCAGGTGGTCGCCATGTTGGGTTTGGCATCCGGTGGAGAAGGGGAGTTACTTCCCCAGAGCGGCCAACGGTCGAGATGTTATGCTGGGTTGAGACAGGAGGATGTGGGGTGTCAGGAAACATGTAACTTGGAGAGGCTACCTACGGTGGGGTGGGGTGCAGGTCATGTAGCCTAACTAGGCTATGGTGTGCGGGTCACAAGAAAGAGATGAACCTGCTGTAACTAGACTGTATATAGTCGACCGTACCTGGCAGTCTTCACTTACCTACCTTTCGTGAAATTATTTGTTAATCTGTTCGATTTACGGACATCCCTATTTCTAGTTGGTGCCTTTGAACACTTGTAAACTCACACTTTTTATTATGAATCACCAAAGATGAAGTGCAAATGTTCGATAACTGTTGTGTTATTCCTCATTGCTTACGAATCTGTATTGATTATATAATTAGGTCTCCCAGTGTGATGCACATGTCAGGCATCAGTAAAGTAAGACGGATCAGTGGACCACTTACTTCTGGTTATAACGCCAATATTGTTGGCTTAGCTCCGCCTCTGGACCATAACGTTTGTTGGATGACCTTAAATCTCTGCTAACCTGCTAATCATCCCTGATAGATCTCGCTGACTGACTTATCTATTGCACCGTTATCATGTTGGTAATTTACATTAATCTATCTATTTCCATGGTGGGGTTATTACATTTATTTACGTTAATCTGTATTTGTCATTTCTTTCTTCACTCGTATAGTATACTTAAGTTTGTCTACTTATTGTGCTGTCGAATCATCCTTTGAATTGTTAACATATACAAACATACTAGGGTTGCTGTGTATCACAATATATGTGTTATTAATGTAAATGGTAGGTAATAGAGGTCCGAGGTCAGAACCCAGCGGTACACCACTTGAGACGTGCCACCGGCAGATTTTACCCCATTTATATTAAGTCTGTGTTTCCTGTCCATGAAGCAAGTTTTAATTCAGCTGGGGATTTCTCGGCAACACCATCAGCCGTAACCTGAGTATGTCAGACGTCGCTATGGCAGCTGTGAGAGCCATAGTGAAATCGTTGTTAGTAATAGCACGGTCTGTGTCACTCTCCAATGCTTCCACGACTTTGGGAAAAACAAACTTGGGACAAAAACCTCCCTTGGGAAAGCCATGCTGGGAATCTTTGTCAAACATTGTTTTGAAGGTAATGTCCGATTGACTTGATTATTATTATTGGTTCTGAAGCTTTCCATAGTACAGATGCTAAGTGGTCACTAATATGAAAGGAGCGATCTATATGGCTCTGTGAATGTTGGCATGATATTAGTTAACATCCACAACTTTGTACATCCCGGGTTGATGTAGCTCAGGTCGGGTGGTGTGCAGGTCCTGGGTGATGCAGGTCTGGTAGCCTAGGTCAGGTCCTGGGTGATGGTAGACCGGTGGTGTGTGGATAATATAGTCTCAGTTGTAGCATGGTACTACCACTTATGACATGGCAGGCTGCTTGTGCCTACACTAAATGTTTGTTGTGGCCTTATTATTGCTCTTTACTGGCCACGATTGGTTCTGAGGCCAACAGAGTTTGTGGTACACGATTCCACGCATTAGAATATTTGTTTATTTTCTAGATTTTTCTGATGCTTTCTTGTACAGTGAGGTAAGCAGTGAGAGGTCAGGTGGGTCAGGTCTGTTCTTCATACATGTAATATAAGAATGTTTGTTTTTGCAGACTTGTGCCCCTTCACGTACTGTTATGACCATGATGAGTCCGGACTTAATACGGTAAGAGTGTCATGCATGCCACCTACACTCGGGGGTGTCTTGTATCTTCCTCTCCATCGCTTGTGGTGAATGACTTGTAACCTTGTGTTGAGGAAGGTAGATGTGTCGTGCTCCTGGTATTGTGCCATCGTTGCTTGCTAAAAGAGAGGCTGTGTATAGGTATACCGGCAGACTGTCATGGGCGCCGCGTATCGATTCTGGCAAACCTTACCTTCCTGAAGACTACAGTATGACCCATGAACACGACACTTGAACACGACGCACACCTAACTTCCATGTGTGTTGTTCAAGATTGGGCCAACCATTTATATTATTTCCCACTCCATCCTTCCATCTCCAGTTTGGCCCACCGCTTCACCTTGTTCTCTCCACTTCTGACATAATATATCCTCTCTGTCAACGTTTCCTCACTCATTCTCTCCATATGTCCAAACCATTTCAGCACACTCTCCTTAAGCTTTGTGCACCACTCTTTTCATATCACTACACATGGCTCTTACCCTTATATGACTTATTTGATCAAACCACCTCTACCAAAACATATCATTTCCAGTGCCTCCACCCTCCTCCGCACATCCTTATCCATAGCCTATGTCTCGTATCCTTATAGTATTGTTAGGTCTACTTACTATACCTTCAAACATACCCATTTTCTCTCTCTCAGAAGAGGACCTTTCTCCCTACAGACTCCTCAATGCCCCAAGAAGCTTAGCCCCCTCACCCCTGCCATGGTTCCATATGCTGCCATATCCACTCCCAGGTATCTAAGACAATTCTCTTCTGAATTTTCTCCATTCAAACTCACTCCCCAACTAAGTTGCCTTTCTGCAACCTAACTTTTAGTCACATTAACTCTCAACTTGCTCTTTCCACACATTCTTCCAAACTCAGTCACCAACTTTTGCAGTTTCTCTCTGGAATCAGCCACCTGTGCTTTGTTGTCAGCAAACAATAATTGTTGGTTGTAGGGTGGACAGACTCGGGACCTGCCTAGCTTGGGCCTGTAGGCCTCTTGCGGTGTAGTTTCTTCATCTCTTATGTTCTTAAGAACCGACTCACTTCTTAGTCCTCTCACCCTCAACAGCTTGCATACTTGCTCCTCCTTGCCTTCTCCTCCCTCACCATCCCATCCATAAACAAATGTAACATTCATGGTGACGTCACGCACCCATCCCACAGACCAACCTTCACCTGGAACCACTTACTCTCCTCTCTATTTGTACACAAACCTGCTCTCTTGATAGAAACTTCTTGCTGCTTCTAGTAGCTTGTTTTCCTCACCATATATTCGTCAGACCTTCCGGAAGGCACCTGCTTCAACCCCTATCATATGGTTTCTATAGATCCACGAATACCTCATTCACTTTCTTCTTTTTCTATTTGGTATTTCTCACACACACATTCTTCAAAGGAAACCCCGTGATCCACGCATCCTCTACTACTTCTGAAACCTCATCTGATGCTCTGTATAGGCTAGGCCTTCATCCTTTCAGTCACCACCGTTCCATGCAACTTAACAAGATACACTCGGCAAGCGCACACCTCTGTAACTAGAACATTTTCCTTTGTTCTGTTACCTTTATACAGTGGCACTGTACATGTATTTATACAGTGGCACTGTACATGTATTTATACAGTGGCACTGTACATGTATTCGTCTAAATCTCAGGCGCCCAATCATGACGCATACATACAGTGAAAATCCTCACTTACCAAGCAACAAATCAATCAAATCCTAAGAAATTCCACTGCGCTACCGCCTTCTAACATTTCATTCTACGTAAGGCTTTTAACATTTCATGTGTCTTCACGGAAGCACTCTGTTTAACTCTTCCACTACACATACATGCCCTGCCCGGGCACACTACATATGCCAGACTGTCATCATATAGATTCCAGAGTCCTTCACAATGCTCACTGCGCCTCCTCCTCACCTGTTGCCACTTACACGTTAGCTACTCTCACTGATGTTCCCATTTGTTCTCTTGTTTTTCTCGTTATTAACAGCCTTACAAAATATCTTATTCACTTGAAATTTGTTCATTATCGATCACTCCAGCTCTCATCTGCCCTTTTCTTCAACCCTGTCGCTTTCTTTCGCCCAGCTCTCAGTCACAACACACATCTTTTACACATGCCAACACCTACATATCTCCCATTCCTCACCCACTACCCCAGCTTCTTTTACTCTCACCTTTTGCCATTTAACACTCAATCTTTCCTGGTATTTCTTCACACAAATCTCTTTTCCAACCTCACTTACTCTCACCACCCTGAGATAGTAATGATTAGGGCATACACCTATGTCATCTCTGCCACCATGAAAGTAAGGTAATATACCATAGTAGTAGGTGGCAATATAGGCTCATTTCTCTTGATAATAGTGTGTATGTGTTCAGCTGGATGGTAAAGTATTACCTACGTCATGGCGTACAGACACGTTATATATAGACTGACTGAGAAATTTATGATTATTGGCGGGTACGTCGACCCAAGCCGGGGAATTACCATTGCTGGCGATGTGTTTCTTGTGGCTGGTATACCTCATGGCTGGTATACCTCATGCCTGGTATACCTCATGGCTGGTATACCTCATGGCTGGTATACCTCATGGCACACGTCTCGTAGTTTTCTCTCCTCGGGTTAGTATCAACATTTTACTTTAAATCTTCAAGTAAGTTGGAGCCAACTTTGGAGATGTTGGTTGTTGCATGGTGTCCTTTGGAGGGTAAGGAGGACATTAACCTTTGTCTGACCTGAATGTTACAAAGATAATTGATGATACTGAACCTCGGTAACTGTCTCTGAACTATACTGAAATGACTTCTTAAGATACTGCTTTCATCGTAAGGAACTTTGGCGCTTGTTGTAAGGACGATATTTACTGGCAGACGTTACATTCTGCCTGGCAGTTACATAACTAACAGATTTCCTGCATCAGTTGACGTGCATGATTGAATTGCTAAAGAGTATCAAGTGTATCTCCCGCTCTCCAGGGTTGCTACGTTGATTGAATTAGATCTCATGACCGACACGTTTCAAGTTAGACGAACATTTCAGACCATCCTGGTTACCATTGTACCGGCGTGTCCACGGGTGCATCATGGAGTTGATACATTTTGAGTGTTGGCTGCGACAAGCCGGTGGTGTGCAGGGTTAGGTTGTCCACATTATGAACATTTTAATAAACCAGTCAGTGTATATATAAGTCAGGGGTGTGACTGCCAAGATGACTAGGTTTTTCCTCTTGGCTGTAGGGGTATATGATCTGTTTTATTTGGATCCCCTCCTGCCATACACTCGTCATTACGTACACATCTGCCGGCCTTACTCTTCTTCTTCACGCCCCTGTCGTCCCTGCTGCCGTGCCTCATACCACTGTCGTCCCTGCTGCCGTGCCTCATACCACTGTCGTCCATGCTGCCGTGCCTCATACCACTGTCGTCCCTGCTGCCGTGCCTCATACCACTGTCGTCCCTGCTGCCGTGCCTCATA
>JAUUDZ010043589.1:0-10664 GCA_032361705.1 Panulirus versicolor | reverse complement strand
GGTCACTAATAACGTCCCCGACAGTCACTGCTACCATGGGATCTTCCAGCTCCCGTGTCCCTGGGATAGATCACTAACGTCCCCGACAGTCACTGCTACCATGGAATCTTCCAGCTCCCATGCCCTTTGGATAGGTCACTAATAACGTCCCCGACAGTCACTGCTACCATGGGATCTTCCAGCTCCCGTGTCCCTGGGATAGATCACTAACGTCCCCGACAGTCACTGCTACCATGGAATCTTCCAGCTCCCATGCCCTTTGGATAGGTCACTAATAACGTCCCCGACAGTCACTGCTACCATGGGATCTTCCAGCTCCCGTGTCCCTGGGATAGATCACTAATAACGTCCCCGATACGACCGTGGGATATCTTCCAGCTCCCGTGCCCGTGGGATAGATCACTAATAACGTCCCCGACAGTCACTGCTACCATGGGATCTCCCAGTCATCCCAGATGAGATCTAAACTTGAACACCACAACACATCGAAGTGGAATGATTTCCCCACCACGGGTTCTCTCTCTCTCTCTCCCTCCCACCAGACCGGAGTGGTGCAGCGCGAGTTCACTCTTCCAGGGATCCTCCTGGCCATCATATTCTTCCCTTTCGGATTCCTGTGTTGCTGCCTCTTGAAGGAGCTGCGGTGCACCAACTGCGGTACTCTTTATGTCTAGACGCCCCTCGGGAGGATGGTTCTCCTAGACGCCCCTCGGGAGGATGGTTCTTCTAGGAGCTCCTCGGGAGGATGGTTCTTCTAGACGCCCCTCGGGAGGATGGCTCATCTAGACGACCCCCAGGAGAACGGTTCATCTCGGTGGTTCTCTCATCACTTGGTCACTCTTCCTCTCCGGTGACACTCCCAAACTTGACCAGTGTCTGCAGGTGTTGTTGATGTTTGCAGGTGTTTGTCTGCAGTTATTGTCTATGTCTGCAGATGTTGTCTGTGTCTGCAGGTTTTCTCTATGCCTGCCGTTGTTGTCTATGTCTGCAGATATTGTTTACATCTGCAGGTGTTGTCTGCATCTGCAGATACTGTCTATGTCTGCTGGTATTGTCTGTGTCTGCAGATATTGTCTACATCTGCAGGTGTTGTCTGTACAGATATTTTTTCCCTTTTCTCACGTTGGAGGCTCCAGTTACAGACAAAAGTCCACATCAAGTCCGGGTCTTAATTGAAATACAGAGAGGTTACTGAAAGTGATAAAGAATAGACTTGGCAAAATATATACGAATTTTGGAGGAAGTGAAAAAAAAAAAAATGTCTTTTAAAATGCCCCAGGTTATAGTTATTGGGAAAGACATGAGAGGGTAGACAGTGACTAAGCTTCGAGATGTAGGGAAGGATATAGTTATCAAAATGGCCCACCCTTGCGTGTCACCGGCCACACAGTGATCTTGTGACGCAGCAGCTTGCCGAGTATTGCGTGCTCTAGCATGTGGTGTGGGCATACAAGCAACCAGCTCTCGGGAGCATAAGTCAAAGTAGTATCTACGGAAGAGGGAAAGTGGCTTAGAGCAAGTGAGTAAAGTATTGACGTTATACTGGGACAGTTTATAAGTCGGACGCTTTCGATTCAACTCTGTCGAGTAAAAAAATGCTGAGCTAGAATCACCCCAGATGCGAGCACAGTACTCCATACAAGGACGGATCAATCCTTTGTATACACGGAACAACTGATCAGAAAAAAAGAAATTTCCACGTCTAAACAGGACTCCCAGTTTCATAGAGGCATCCTTAGCTATTTCTGTAATGTGAGGTTTCAATAACAGATTGAATGTTACAGTAATACCAATCATGTTCAGTAAGTCAAGAGATGGAAGGAAATACAGGACTGTCAAAGAAGAGAGGAAAGTTGTGAGGAATTTTCGATAGATAGATGGGCAGAAACTGGGTTAAGTAGACATTTATGAGAGTGTGATCAGATGAACCAATTGGGGCGAAATTGTTATTTACAGCGTGAAGAATAAGAGGTGAAAAATAATTCGTAAATATTTGGATAGTGCTCACTACGGTCAGGAATATAGGTGGGGTAGGAGGTAACTCGCTCCAGATCATTGGGAATGGAAAACGTGAGCGCTTCAGTCTCCATCATCCGTATGGGAGGAATTCAACCATTCCCTATGGTGAACGTTGAAATCCTTTAGGAAGAGGATCTCGGCTTGCAAGTTTGAGGATGCCACAATCTCGTGGCAGGAGACTAGATAGTCGAAGATAATATATTCTAGCCTTAGTAGAGCAGTAGGGGAAACAAAAGAAAGGTGTGTAGTTGAGAGGCAGACCATGAGCCAGATAAAAACAGTTTAGGGACTCAAAATTCTTCAAGCTGCGCAACAGGTGTGTTGATGTTGGAATAAACACAGACACCACCTCTGACCGGACTCGTGAGTGGAGATTATAGTTGGATATGAAAAGGGGCTGGTGGGAACATCGACAGACCATTGGGTCTTAGAAAGAATTAAGATATTGGGAGAAGTACTGAAGATGATGGTGCTCAACAGAGGAGAGGTTACAATAGAAACCACGAATGTTGGTGCAGTGAAGAGAAAAAGAGTTAGGTCTGTGATGGGGAATCCGATGCTACTATTGTCTGAGGATTTCCTCTCTGGCAGTAGAGTCAGGCGGGAACCCGGAGAGTCTCAGCGCCCTTGATGCCGGGTATGAGGGACCAAAGGCTTGTTGGACTCATATCTTGTTTACATGTAAAAATGATAGTGCAAACAGAAGGTGGCAAGAGAACTCACGTGAAGAAAATAAGTGAGGTTCGAGTAGGTGTATGGTGTTTATATGGAGAAGATTGCAGGATTAGCCTGGTAATCCCGTGTTGATGAGACAGGAAGACCAGAATAGGATGTTTCCGGGCACCACTTAAATGTTCCTCAGTCTGGATGGTAGTACAACCCTTAGCGACTGCTGTCAACACCCTACTACTCAATGGATTGCTCCAACGGCAGAGGACGGGATATTCCTCGGGTTTGCTGAGGTGGGCCAATACACTACCACCTGAGCCCTCCCTCTCGCTGGCAACAGCATCACTCAGTAACCTGAAAAACCAGAGGAGTATACCTTAAATATGCAGGGGGTCTTAGGAGGAGGGGCCATTACTCTACTGCCTGAACCCTCCCTCTCACCGACCTGTCTTGTTCCTTCGCTCATTCAAACACTCAGCTAAGATGTGCCAGTTTAGATATGATTGTTACGAGACAATAATACTTAAGCGTCTGTAGGTGCTGTCTACGCTTGTAGGTATTGTCTGCGTCTGTAGGTATTGTCAATGTGTCTGTAGGTGTTGTCTGTGTCTGCAGGTCTTGTCTGTGTCTATAGTTGTTTTTTATGTCTGCTGCTGGTGATGTTTATGTCAGCAGATGTTGTCTATACCTGCAGTTCTGTCTGCGTCTGCTGGTGTTGCTTAATGTCTGCAGGTGTTGTGTACGTGCAGGTGTTGCCTGTGTCTGCAGGTCCTGTGTCAGGCAGGCCTGGGAAGATGAGGGTGTCCCGTGAGGGGGTGGTGCCAGGAGCAGCAGGTGCTCAGCCACGCTCGGTGCCCAGCTGGTCGCACAGTGCAAGTTAACACCAGTCAGGCTTCACCTCCGCACCACTCGACGTTAACTCGTCGTGCACAATGGTACGACCTTTGAGCACTACGTTACGACCACTGAAACCACGACGGTACGACCCTTGGGTATATGATGGCCTGGCCTTTGAATTGACCGTTACGGGTCAGGTCAAAGGTCATTTTATCATACTAGAGGCTCGTACATGGAGCTCAAGGGTCTTGCCATCGAACCATTTAACTGTATATGGTCGTCCCCCCTCCCTTTCCCCCACTGAACTGTATATGACCCTACTTGTATAAATCCCAAATAGTATAAATAGTTTCATTATGATCAGGAGAGACCCTTTGACGCTCTATCCAAAGTCATACGACATTTGTGGACAAAGTAGCGCGTATGTGATCCATACGGGTGAGCTTGTATACCTGGGTATGAGTAGATGGTCGTGTATGTGTACCAGTATATACGGCAGTGGAGGAGTGTGGGATGCATAGAGTGTGCCTCATGACTGAGACACTTAACACATATCCATCGTTCGTCTCGATGATGACCTTCACTATCTGAATCATTTTCATTAATGTTCGTCCAGCATAGATATTCTTTATTGAAACATTTTCAATCGAGCAAGGAAGAGCAAGAGTCCTGTGTGTGTGTGTTACTACTACGTGGTCATCGGGTATAGTCCTGGCCGAGCATCTACCTGGTGTAACTGTTGTAGTATAAGAACCGGGGGTGTGGACCCCGCACCAGACCACACTGGGTCTGCGTGATGCCAAGGAAGGTTAGAAAATTATTACAGTGGACGGACCACAACAGCAAGTTGGTGACTGAGACGAGACTCGTCTGTAAACTTCTGTTTACCTTAGGAGACGCAAACAGCGGTAGTGACTGGCATGAGACTCGTCTATACTTTTGTTTACCTTAGGAGACGCAAACAACGGTATGCGTGGACCTGAGGCCCGGCATCCATCTGCTCTGTTTCCAAGGGTATTTACAGCGTTTGCCTTCAAACTAGTCTTGTTAGCAAGTCATTCCTTACATTAACCAATTCATGTTAAAGAAAAGCTGCTTTGCCTCATTCGCTGTTATACCTTGTTCACGAGTTTGTATCCGTCACTGCTGGTGGAATCGGACTGATCCAGCTTTAAACACCACCTGAGATCGAGGCTATGGACGCCTCTGGTAGTGTAGAATATCTGTGTCAATTCTCCTCTCAATCCTTTCTCTTCAACCCTCAATCTTTCCTCTTGTAAGTAGGTTTAGGATGTCTGGCGTGCGCTTAGTGGATTTAATTCCCTAGTCCGGAAATCAGCTCTGTGGCTCGCGGCTACCGCCAAGCCTACGATGCCAAGACTATAAACCCAACATTCAAGTCTGGCGGGCACCAGCTGACCATTCACAAGTGAGGGTGAAGCTTCGTAGACCTGAAGTCGAAACTTCCATCTGTGAAACGTGAAAGATTGTTCGCGAATCTCTCTCTCTCTCTCTCTCTCTCTCTCTCTCTTCACACTACCAAACTTTGAAGACTTTGCCATCGTCGACGTGTGGAAATATACGGAGTTCAGGCCATGGTTCATATTTTCATGTTTACTACTGCCCATGTGCAAAACATTCTAGCTCGGGATACCAGCGTTTGTTTACTTCTTGTGGGTCTAGTCTCCCGGCTCGTCCGCTAGGTGGCAGGCGTTTACGGTCCTCTGTGTTGGTGTAGCTCAACTTGCCGTGTTTTGGCTTCGTCCGCAAAACATTGATATCTCTCAGCGTAACTCAACATCATTTGACTTAAAATTTACTATAAACATAATTAGTCCAAAGACTAATGAATGTGATACTCCGCTGGTTACGTCTAACCAACCTGAGGCTTGACTGCTAATCACTAACTAATCTTTTTTTTTCCGGCCAATCAGCGAGTCCTGCACCCACGGATGCACAGCACTTGATTTTTGATCACAGATGTTTCGTGACAAACTCTATCAAATCATTCCTGAAATCTTAACTAGATGACATCAGCCGCTGTACTGGACATCATGCATGTTCATTATTATGTCGTCGACAGTAGATTTGTCGGATATGAATGATCGCATTGAACACCATTGCTGAGGCTCGCTGACTGCATCATGATGATCCTCTGTATTTTCTAGAATTTTGTATCGAATGCCTTGTTGGGCATGATGGAGCATTTAAGAGCAGTACGAGGCATTATATGGCCGCAAGGAGCATTAGAGGGCAGTATGAAGCATTATATCGACGCAAGGAGCATTATAGGGCAGTATGAAGTATTATATGGCCGCAAGGAGCATTAGAGGGCAGTATGAAGCATTATATCGACGCAAGGAGCATTATAGGGCAGCATGAAGCATTATATGGCCGTAAGGAGCATTATAAGGTAGTATGAACCATTGTATGGCCACAAGGAGCATTATAGGGAAGTGCGATTCATTATATCGACGCAAGGAGCATTGTAGGACTAATGAAGTAATATATGGCCGCAAGGAGCATCATAGGGCAGTATGAAGCATTAGAGAACAATATGAGACATGATAGGGCAGTAAGGAGCATTAGAGAACAATATGAGACATTATAGGGCAGTAAGGGGCATTAAAGAGTAATATGAGGCATTAGAGTGCAATGCGGCATTATAGGGTAAGGAGGAACATTGAAAGACAATAAGGAATCGGTAGTAAGAAGCAATAGAGGACAATATGAAGCATTATAGGTCAATAAAGAACATGAATGCCGACCTCTTAAAAACACAATGATACTGATGTTATCAAGAGTTCGTCAATATAAATAACCTTTCTAACTATTGTCCTGTTGCTTTTGACATCTCCAAAGTCTGAATCCCTCCTCAACTCGTATATCCTCACACATCTTGAATTTTACATTCTCCTCTCTGATCACCAGTATGCCTTCCATAAGGCGAGATCCACTGGTGATATTCATCATCCCAGAAAGATTTTGGGGAATCCTGTGTATTTCGGGATCTCATCTCTAGGCTCCCCTCTTTTGTTTTGCTCCCTCATATCTAACTTCCTCTCCGGCCGATCTATCTCCGTGGTTGTTGATGGATCAGCCTCTCCTCCGTTATATCCATCAACAGTGGTGTCCCTCAAGGTTCTGTCCTGTCTCCTACACTTTTTCTTTTCTTTATCAACGATTTCCTTCCACAAATAACCAGATGCATTCATACACTGACGACTCAACACACATTTCTGCACATCCTTCAATTCTGCTCCTCCTTCTCTCATTCGATATGTACCTAGTCTCGACATAGCTTCCTCAATAAACTCAGACTCGGACGGGATATCTCAGTGGGGTAGATAAAATCTGGTTAAGTTTAATGTCTCCAAGAGCCAGATGTCTTTAATTCTGTCTATCAGAACCTTCATGTTCATGTGCTATGGGAACTCTGTTTTTCTTTTCCTTTCTTTCTCTCTTTCTCATGTTCGTATGCAGGATTACCAAATTGTGACTCCGTATTTGTATAAACATAAAGGAAGTATTTCACCAGTACGATGCCATCTTTTAACCTTTCTTTACTTTTGTACAACTTCCTAACGCTTTTTTTGTCTTCACTGCACCTGCACTTATCTTGTTCCATTCATCCATGGACATTATATACAGAAGTATTACTTCATGTCTTTTCTACTTTGTTTTTAGATTGCTTTCTTTTTTGTCCCAAATTTGCTGAGTTTTACTTTTCTTAAAAAAAAGAAAATGAATATCAAAGTGATTATGAAGTTAGAAAGTTGCATTTGTCTATCCACTTTTCATTCACCCATTTTAAGTGTAAGTCATTCCATGATTATAACCTTCTACTGGCCTATCCCTGCTCACCCTCAGCTTGCTTACCTCCCTAACACTCATTGTTGTCCCTCTTTGAACCTTCTCAAACAGATGTTTACGTCTCCCCATATGAGCTAACCAGACTAGAGATGCATACAATTATCTGGGTCGAACATATACAAAAGGATTCTTTATTACATCTCTTCATCCACATGCTTGAACGCAGCTGTGAAATTACTCACTATAGTAGTTTTCTGCTGACATATTTGGTACTATGTTTCCACTCAATCTTCTTACACTGGCAGGAGGATTCCTATAACTGCCTTCCCGCCAGAGGAAAGCCGTAAGTTAATATCGGTGTCCTTGTAATGTCCAGTTGGTTTGCTTGAACTTCATCCTCCTACATAGCCTTGTTGGTGCCTGTTAGGTGACAATGTAGGTTGCCATTATCATGAATACGCCATAGTACTCTCAGAAACAAAGCATCATCCATAACCAAACTTCTGTCCTTCTGTCGAGTTATTCAGATATATTTTGAATATAAACAGCAACTAGCCTTGAGCGGAGACACGTTCGACATATGTTCTCTGTTCTTCCCTGGTCAGGTAGTTGTCGGCACAACAGAGTTCCCTCTGCCTGTGTGGGAAAAAGTTTACCTTTTTTTTTACTTTTTAATCCATACATCTATGGTGTACAGTGTGAAGTACCGTCCGCCCAGTCCAGAAACACAGTTCAGTCATCCATCTCTTTTATCTAGGTTACTGTGTCACTCCAGATCCTTCTGTGGTTCCACATGATCTCTTCTTGGCTAGTTTTCCTTTCGTTATTACGTTGTCCTTTAAGTCCTGGTTTTCTTTCCCAGGAGTGCACAGACTGTCCTTTTGTCAGGGATCAGTGGTCTCTTACATATTGTTTTCCACGTACAGCCATGACGTTGTGTCTAACATTCCCTGAGTGCTGATCCATCAGCAACCGAGTATTTAACCATAGAAAGTTAGCCTGTAGAGTGTTCATGCACACGCTTTGAGTACTCAGGTTAGATATCACCAGAGTTGTGATGGTAATATTCCTTGGTTTATTGTTCTTCGTATTTTCTATGGTTTGTCTCCCATTCCATCTTGATAGTGTTGGATGCCATGTGTCTTGTTACTTTGGAACGCAGTTCTCGTCTCCTAATCTACGTCCTGTTTCAGTAAATTATCTGGATCCTTTATGCTCTCCATCTTTTACAGTTAATGCTTCCGATAGATTTGTATAACAGTTTAGTTTCCCTTTGTTCTATCCACCTTTTTTTTCCCCTTCACTTCCATCTCTCGTCGTTATTCCACTCTACTCACTCCTTGGGCTTTTATAATTTCAAGTGCTGCCTGGTTACTGTCTTTCATATCTTCTTCATGGAAATTTCTGCTTTTGTTGAGACCCGATCTCTCTCTCTCGAACCAATGGTATCCATTTATTGAGTCTCTAATGACGTACTTCACAGGAACTATATAGTACAACTTTTTTCATTATCTGTGGAATTCCGTTTCGTATTCTATGTTCCAAAAGCTTCATTCTGCTCTGTAAGAATTCCTTTGTCGTATCTCTTCGTGCCACTTGTTTCTGTTTGATTCCTGTTATGGTCCTCGCTAACCAGTAGCTCTGGTAATGACAGTGGATCTGCTGCTGTGCTTAGCTTACTTAGTGACGTGTCGGTGTAGGAAGCTTTCAAAGAAAGACAAGAATTTACACTTCCTTGTGGACCTGGGACATTCCCACTCGATTCCACTGTACTCAAAATCCACCGTTATTAGAACTGTCCATCACTGAGTGAGACCAGTCGTACCATCTTAATTGTACTGTGGTTATCATAGTTAACAATTGGTCTGGTTTACTACATCTTTGCAGAGGACAGGATTGTATGATATTTTTGATGCCATCATCTCCTATCGAAGATTTCCCAGTTCACACTGCCAGGAGGGACTATCGTCCACCAGTAACTCCTGAAACTTCAGGTTATCCAAGAATATCGGTTTAGATCCTTCTTCCTCTGTCTTCCCTTCCCTGCTATCGTGCACCCTATATGAGATCATAGATGTGAAGATACATCCTTGTTAAGCTTTGATTTCAGTTTTCTGCTCCAGTATCCCCCACTACCTTCAGCAGGACAGTGTATCCTAGTCTACCTCCCCAGCCTGCTCTAGTATCACCCATTACCCAGCAGGACGGTGTATCCTAGTCTACCTCCCCAGCCTGCTATAGTATCACCCATTATCCCAGCAGGACGGTGTATACTAGTCACCTCCGAAGACAACTGTTACAACCTGCTGCTCCCATACTGCATCTCGAGTGGACCTCTCTTACTTGCCTGTCTGACTATACACAGTCGCATGCACATTTTTTCCCCCTTGTCCCTTTGGAAAGTTTGTATACATACATAACAAAAAAAAATAAGCTCGGGATCATGGTTGTCATGTTATAAGGAAGCAGCAGTACAGTTGGAGCCTCTCTCACACATCTCTCCCACACTTTTTTTATCTTTTTTTTGTTTACACAAAGGATAATTGCTTATGCTATAAAAATATATATATTTTCATTACATACAATCTAAATTAAATCATGTGTAAAGCTCCTCCGGCTTGCGTCACTGATAAAAATAGAAATTGTCACTAGAATCAAATAGAATATATAGAATCAAGGTAAGAATAGTACGTCCCAAGTTAGGCTTGTACCTCTCGGTCAGCCATTGTTTGTCCTTACTGAGCGGTGCACCATATGCTGCTCTCAGGCTCTCGTAGCAAAAATATTATCCGTAAGTATTGATGATATACTAGTACACCACCACCGCCATTTATCACAGGGTCACGCCATCATGGTCTATTGTCCTTCATTGTTTCTCTGTCGTCTTCTCCACTGGGCCGGCTACACTGGTGTGCTTCCTGCTGCCGTAGTCAACTGAAGATTAGCTACAGCAAGATGGAGTCCGTACAGTTGCCCAGGTCGGAGGGTGTTAGGGCGTAGAGTGGGATGCCGGTGTCGGCGCAGATGAAGTTGTCAAAGCAGCTGGTGACGATGGGTTCCACCACGATCCACAGCAGCTTACAATCACACCGGATCTCGTTACCTGCCGCAGAACGTTTGTTACACTGATGTAAACTGTTGTGTTGTTCTCTAGAGAGGAAGTGTGGGTGTTTGTGTGTAAAGTTAGCTTCTATGATCAAAAAACAATAAAATTAGGACACTGGCGTCAGCATGACGTGATAATTATTAAACCGTTTATATGTGTGTAATCACTAGGGTGAAGAATCAATTAATCAATCAATCAATATATCAATCAATCAATATAT
>JAUUDZ010043578.1:0-10664 GCA_032361705.1 Panulirus versicolor | reverse complement strand
ACCATACAACATTGTTGGAACCACTATTCCTTCAAACATACCCATTTTTGCTTTCCGAGATAATGTTCTCGACTTCCTCACATTCTTCAACTCTCCCAAAACTTTTAAAGGTTTATTGTCTAATATAACACCTTTCTTCAACAGTTTTAAACTCTTATAATGAAGTTGGATCCGTTCAAATCTATATAATCTCTGACAGCAAAACTTTTACTTCTTAGAATATATTAACTAAATGAGAGTACAAAATATATTCAGAATATATTTTGCAACTACTCATGACAGCTACAGAGTGAATTTTAGTGAATGAGTCCATTTCTTTGTCTATTCCTGGAGCTACCTTGCTGATGTGGGAAGTGGCACACAAGTATGAGAAAAAATAACTAAGATCATGATCATATTGGTGTTAGAGCAAGGAGGAAGTGGAGGGTCTTTGACCCAACTTGTAGCCAAAGCATGTTCTTGTCAGAGTGCACTTCTCTCACCCAGGTGGCTGTCTTTTCTTTCTGCCTCATTCACACCTGGATTGCTGGCTTTCTGTCTACAAACATATAATCTCTCCTTGTTACACATAACACCTAACAACACTTAACTCACAAAACTCATTTTTCATGACTCTAGATTTTCCTTCAGTTAGTGCTATGCACTAACCCTGCCTTTTGGCAAATGGTAGGAGCCATAGATAGAAGTAGTAGGTAGGAACAGTAGACAAGAACACTAGGTAGAAACATTGGTTAGAAGTAATATGTAGGAACAGCAGTTGGGAATATTTGGTAAAAGTATTACTTGGAACATTAGGCAGGAACATTAGGTAGACACGTTAGGTAGAAGTAGTTGGAAGGAATATAAAATTGTCACCTCTGAAAACACTTTGTTAGACTTGTCCTCTGCGAGTGGCCTCTTAGTTGTGAAGTTCAAAAGGCTAAGAAGCTGCACCAAAGTTCACATGTTATGGAAGCTTTTGCCATAGCCACCCCATGAAGGAGTTCCTAAAACGAACGAGTATCAGAGATATAGATAGACAAGTATATAAGGGTGGATATGGTGCGAATGGAGCCATGGAAACAGGTGAGTCGTAGAGTTAGTGAGAAGGGCAATGGTTCTTGGAGCACTGATAATATGTGGAAAGAGGGGTCTCTGTCTGGGAGGGCAAAAATGGTTATTTGAAAGTATAGTGGTCCCAGTAATTTAGTATGGATTTGAGGCATGTGCCATAGATGAGATTCTACTTAAGAGGGAATATGTTAGAAACGAAACATTTGAGGACAGTATATGGTGTGAGGAAGGTTGATTGAGTATGTAATTTAAGGGGTAAGAGAAAGGTGTGGTAATAAGAACAGCATGATTGACAGAGTAGAAGAGGATGTTCTTAAATAGTGTGGGCGTATGAAGAGAATGAGTGAGAAGTTGACAAAGAGTATATGTGCATCAGAAGTGGATTGGACAAGGAGAATGGAGAAACCAAACTGGAGATGTGATATGCAGGAGGGTGAAAGGTGTGCACAGGATAAAGTGAATTGGAGCAATGTGGTATACAGGGAGCAACATGCTGTCAGTGTGCTTAACGAAGGCATTTGAAGCAGCCAACGGAAACCATGGAAATGTATGGTTGGCTTGATTGTGGAAAGGGGACTTCGGTTTCGGTGCATTACATATGACAGCTAGAAAGTGGATGCAAGTAAGAGGCCTTGTTTTGTTTGTTCTTGGCACTACCTTGCAAACTTAGGAAACAGCAAATGAGTTTGAAAGAACAGAATAATGAAGGCACATACCTGAGCATAAGATTTATTTTCTCAATTGTGAAAGTATATTTTATTCTTTGAACATATCAAATCTGTGCAATAATATTATTAGTAGGGAAAATAGTAATACTTTATTATCAATAATGGTATCGATAATGATAACAGAAGAGGAGGTGACCCCCACTGCGCTCAGGGCACAGAACGGCATACCCAAGAATATTTACTTATTTATTTATTTATTATACTCTGTTGCTGTCTCCCTCGTTAGCAAGGTAGCACAAGGAAATAGATGAGAGAATGGCTCAACCCACCCACATACACATGTATATACATACATGCCCACACATGTACATATACATACCAATACATTTCAACGTATACATACATATACATACACAGACATATACATATATACACATGTACATATTCATACTTGCTGCCTTCATCCATTTTCACTGCCACCCAGCCACACATGAAATGACACCCCCCTGCCCCCGCACGTGTACGAGGTAGTGCTAGGAAAAGACAGCAAAGGCCACATTCATTCACACTCAGTCTCTAGCTGTCATGTGTAACCCAAGAATATAAGGATATATATAGAGAGAGAGAACTGACAGTGTTAGCACCCACCCCTTTCTCCACACCATTGCTCAGTTGCTTCCTTGAAGAAATAATGATATTGATA
The DNA here is from genome assembly GCA_032361705.1 of Panulirus versicolor. NCBI lineage: Eukaryota > Metazoa > Arthropoda > Malacostraca > Decapoda > Palinuridae > Panulirus > Panulirus versicolor. The sequence goes on along the minus strand of JAUUDZ010043578.1, from coordinate 8,240 downwards.
AACTATACTACTGGTAATGCTTGACAATGATGTTGATAGTGATAGTAGTAGTAACATTATTCATTTAAGAGTATTCATGATAATAACAGTAATAAAGATCATGCTAATGATAGTATTAGAGGTGCCATATGGATAATGATAGTTATTATGATATTCACCCTCTCAGGTCACATCATTTTAAGCTTTTTAACTTGTCTAATGTCAGACAAGTTTAATAAGCACAGGAATTGGCCAAGAATGTTTATAGTGATATTGATGATATTGATGATAATTTAGTTACATTTATTAGTATTATTGTCAGTGTGATGATCTTTACTAAGTAAACAATAGGAACAAAATATTACAGCTTTGATACATTACGTACTATGGTCAGAGTCTCAGTTCTGTGTTGCTCACCAAGCAATTGCAGTGCCCTCTGGCTTTCAGCTCAGATTGGATAGAACTTCTTGGTTATGACTTTATCAGCAAGTTATCTATCCATCATCATCACCCCTTCACAGTTTCTTATGGTGGATCAGTTATGTATGTAAAGCCTCTGAATTCACTCGGATATCTTAATTGTATATCATCTGTTTGAGGTAAACATGGACTTTCACATGTTTAAAACTTCTTCACTTTCCACACTCTTGATTTGTCAAGTGAGACCAGCATCTCCATGTGCACCACTGTTATGCACAAAATGCTTTCATTCCATCTCATCCCAGATCATTCTTCAAGCATTTTCCACTGAATAGTATCAATTTTCTGCAGTCTTCCCTCTCCACTGTACCAATGACTTTCCTTTCTTGACCAGCCTATCATTTGCAGTACATTCTTCATGGCCACACCATCCTAAAAAAATTTCATCTGTGGACTTTTCTCACAATTTCTTCATGCCAGACATACTTCTGACTTTTTTGCACTTTACTTTCTCTCTCCTCATAATTCCAGGTTTACTTTACAAGTCATTCTTCTTTACTGCTCATATTTTCTTGTACCATCCTGACCAACTGAAACTTGGTTTCACATCCATTCGTATGAGTTTAGACCAATACACCTAGATGCATGTTTCTTGCACACTCTACAATTAGATGTATTCCATTCATGTAAGATGTTGATACACCTCCCATTTTTCTGTCTTACATGACTGCTTTCAATTTTGGATTTCCCCACAACAGTACCATCCTTACTAAAATTTACTCACAGATATTTAAATTTTCTGCAACTTCAGCATTTCTTCACCATGCAAATTAAATATTTCATAGTGATTTTCCATCCCTTTTAAAAACTATAGTCTCACTTTTATTCATATTCATTTTCAGCATCCTCTATGCGTTTATATCAAAGCATCCCACTATTCTGTTCAGCTGTTCCTCTGATTTAGCTAACATCGTCACATCAACCACATACAACAGCTGTAACTACTTACATTATGTTTCTCAATGGTTTAACATTACAGTAAAATCATCCCACCTCACTCTCATCCTACTCAGTACTTCATCCATAAAAGCATGAAATAATCACGGTGACATTACAACTTTGTTGTGCTCCCATATTTATTTCAAAGCTGTCTTTCACACCTCTTATTCTCACACATGCTTTACTTTCATTGTAAAAGCTTTAACAGTATATTCAAAAGCCTTCCAAGCACACCATATAGAGTCAGAGCTTCCAATTTAGCCATCCTGTTCATTTTATCATAAGCCATTCATAGATGTATAAATGCTGCATACACTTTCACTAAGCTGCTTTTGGTGAAATAAAGCCAGAAGCTTATCTGCCTCACCCACTCTTTATCTTTCTTAATGTTTTTTTTTTTTTTAACATTCATCAAAATGTCAGATAAGTAGTGTCTACCATCAGGTATTCAAAAAAAAAATCAAGAAAACCTGTACTTAAACATATTCATTTACAGGCAATACAAATAAGTTTTAGGATTACATAATGTGCTGCTTTGCATTAATGATACACATCATGCATTTGTACATCTAAATAACTTTGTAGCCACAGTGACATCTTAGTGATGCTGACTGGGAAATGGAACACTTTCTCACACTACTACAGTAAAGCACATGACAATGCTATAGTTCATGCCTTCTGCCATCCTGCATCTATTTCTGTAAGTCATGTAACAATAGAGTAAACCTTTACTCTAGTAATACACTTCTATCACCAAGTTAAACTAATCACCACACTTGTTCTTACATGTTCTTACATGTGATATGGGTACTACTATATCACACCTGAATTCCTAACATACTCATATTTCTGCACCTCACCTGCAGCATTCTGTTGCACCTTTGAATTTGTACCATAATACAGATGGATTACTTGTGTTACACGAGTTACACATCTGCATGTGGATTACTTGTGTTACACGAGCTACATATCTGCATGTCACATCCTGCAGCAGTGATAGTGGTAATGATATGTAGTGTTTACTTTCGATTGTAATGTAGTAGAATAAAACATTTATTATGATTAAAAGAAACTTGATGGCACAAGACCAATTAGATGATGAGTAACCAGAAAGTTGAAGGGTTGATTCTCTTTGTACAGCCTCTCCCTCAGTTTGAAAAAGGGTGACACATCAATAAACAAAATGAAAATATGTTTGAAACAAATATTCATATGAAACTTTGGCTATATTGCATATACCAGTAGAAAGAGTAGAAATGTGTTTCATATTACTGTGTTCTGTCATAACTCTAGGCCTGCTTATTACATTATAAAATATTTTACCTATACTGCTTCCAGGATTTTCAGACGGTAAGTGTTTCTATTACAAACTTGTTAGAGAATAATTATCTTAAATATTATGAGCTCATTCTTTAAACTTGATATGCACAAGTGTTAGAATTGCTGCAACTAATATGAGCAGTCCCCTGTTACTGCATACATGATTATAAAAAAGTGTTATTTTGATTATTATCCTTCATGATTTCTGTAATCCATTCTCTATACATATTTGTTCTCTCATCTCCTTATATGTATAGTACAACTTATTTATTCCATGCTCAACCTTTTCTGCTTGAAACCTGTGACTCTTGTTACTTTTGTTGATTTCAGACTTAACATTTGACTTCAACAATTCAGATGGATATTAGTTTGATTTAGCTCTCCACATCTGTCTGATTTGTGACATACTCTGTGTGATGTTAATTCTCTAAGTATATAATTTCCTCTACTACTGTACGAGTGGACCCAAATTATGTATATCATCTGGACGTATTGAATTGATTTTGTCCATTCATTAGTCCTGTCTGTCTACAGTTTAGATTCCATTGTACATTTGACCATTTTATGCTTGTATAGTAATGCATTTTAGTAAGCCTGAGTTTTGTCATTGTCTGAGCTCACCGTTCTATCAGCACAATTTTTATTATATCAAGTTCTTGCTGCACATATTTCAACCCTTCCCTCACAGTGGAACTTGAACACTGTCAGTCCTGTTTTAATTTTTCTTATATATCTGAGATATGACAATCTTTTGTCTCCCTCTGTTCATGTGTAAATTTTATGCACCTGTATGACTGTATATAAGTTCTTTTTATATGTTGTTACCCACTGGTCATATCTGGGAGCTTTATACATGTACAGTATTAGAATTCTGCCCCTAAGATGCTCTCTGTTAACATCTTTACCCATTGTCAGCATATATGTGCTCCTTTCTATTTTGAACCCCAGTGACTACATGTGATACATTGATCTGTTATTGAGAATCATCTACCTCATCAACAGTAAAGGTAATTTAGCAGCCAAAACACGTATCTCAGAACTTTCCTTAATATAGTGCTGTAATTACATTTGAAAGCTCCTTTCTCTAAGCATATGAACTCCCATTCTCAAATCCAAGCCGTTCCATGCAGCTTTTTACTAGTGTGTGAAATCTCTGCACTTCAACTTGGGGTTGGACTGGGTACCTTTTGACAGGATTTAAACCATTATTACATGAACCTTTCTTTTGCAACAGATAAATTCCTTTGTGCACATTTGAGCTTTCTCTCTACATTTTTGAACTCATTTTGTTTATATATCAAGATGCCTTTGACACATATGGTGGAGGAGCCATTCTTTATGTGCCAAGATATTTTATCTTCTCTTTCAGTATTTGAACACATTGAACACCCCACACTACCAGGCTTGAGACTGGATGGAGTACTACCTTGGCCTAAACATTTTTGTTGATATTTTAAGCTCCCTTTCTCAATACTTAAATCTAGAATTTTCTTGTACGTCTTGAGAAGGCTTTTGTTTACGAGATAAAAAGCCTGTATGCACTCAAGTTTTCCTCTGATATTGAGCCCTCTCCATATTCAAACCCTTTCACTTACATGTTTTGGTCCATTTTAAGCACTTTTCAGCCTTCTCATCACACTGTTTCAGCCCACCGTGACCAAATTTGAACCCAACCTTTCCCAGTCTTTCCCCATTTTTCATCCATCTCTTTTTACATTTCAATCCTCTAATGCCATGGACAAAATGTATGGCCATTTTTAAGCACTCTCTAGCCTTAGTATACCTTTTTTATGATAATAATTTAACCTTCTTCAGTCATATTTGACCTTATTTCTAGCGATTTTATGAGACATTCTCCCTTTCAGGCCCGGGACCGGACAGAACGATGTCTGGTGTTGCTGGTAGAATTTGCTCTTGCTCTGGCAGCTGTCCTAGATGCCATCAATAAGGAAAGCTTCCAAAGCTTCAAACTTCGTGTTGGTAAGATCTTGAAGAGCTGCGCTTGGGGACTTTCAATTATCAAGATTTTATAACAGTATTGTTGGTCATTATGAAAATATGGGGATAGATTTCACTTTTAAAAGGGGTAGCCATTGTGTCTTAAGGTTTAAGCTCCCTCAACCTTTTCTAGCCCTTCAGAGTTATGGTTACAGACCACTGTTCTCCAGGTTCATTTTCACAAAATATGTACATGACTGCACAATAGCAACATATCTGCAGCACTTTTGTTGAGATTTAGGGTCTTAATTAAGGTTGAACAGGAATGTAAGAGGACTAAATGATGAATGTATGCGCATGGAAACTGTAGTCACTTTTAAAGTCACTTTTAAAAGTGTATCTTAGATACATTAGGTACATGCAAGACAAGGCTGCTAAGTAGTGGAACTCATGAATGAAACAGAGAAAATAGTGATATTAGGCTTGATAGATGATACAGGTTACACAAGTTGTATAGGAATGTGAATGGAAGATAAATGGTTGGCAAGTGTCAGCTCAGTATTGTTTGATGCAAAATTCAAATGTGATAGGTTCAGGATTATAATAATTTGTGTGATACAGTGATAGAGTATTGCAGGGTAAAGATACCATATGCAGAGAACATGAAAGAGCAGTTGAAAAAGTAGAACAGGAGAGAAGCTGTGATAGATGATTCAATGGTTGGATGAGGGAGAGAAAAGGAAAAATAGGTAGGTGAGGTTGCATGTGCAAATAACAATAATGAAAGAATACATCATTTCATCTTAAAGATGTCAAGAAATGCAAATGATGTAGGTAGAAAGAAGACGGGATAGACTATAGCATGAGTAATATGTTTCTGTTAAGAGAGAATAAAACAAGAAGTATGCATGATGTGACACTCTATAACAGGGTTATATGGGGAGCTTATAAGATCATGTGAAAGCAAAATATAGGTTAGCCTATTAATTTTAAATGGTATAGGACTGAAAATTTGTGAATGAGGAAATGAGAAAGAACTAAAGCTGTTGAGAAAATATTTTTCTGTTAGCTGAGGCAACATGGTCAATGTCACTCTAACTGAGATCATCTCATTACCACTGTATATGTGGAGAAAGTTGAGAGTAAATGTGAATATGAGCAAGGTTATTAGGTTCAGTAGGGTTGAGGAACAAGTTCACTGGGAGGTAAGTTTGAATGGAGAAAAACTGGAAGAGGTGAAGTGTTTTAGATATCTGGGAGTGGACTTAGCAGCGAATGAAATCATGGAAGCAGAAGTGAGTCACAGGGTGGGGGAGAGGGTGAAGGTTCTGGGAGCAATGAAGAACGTGTGGAAGGAGAGAGCATTATCTCAGAGAGCAAAAATGGGTATGTTTGAAGGACTAGTGGTTCCAACCATGTTGTGTGGTTGCAAGGCATGGGCTATAGATAGGGTTGTACGGAGGAGGTTGGATGTGTTGGAAATAAAGTGTTTGAGGACAATATGTGGTGTGAGATGGTTTGATAGAGTAAGTAATGTATGGGTAAGAGGGATGTGTGGAAACAAAAAGAGTATGGTCAAGAGAGCAGAAGGGAATGTGTTGAAATGGTTTGGACATATGGAGAGAATGAGTGAGGAAAGATTGACAAAGAGGATATGTGTATCAGAGATTGTCTGGGTGGGGGAAAATGGGTATTTTTGAAGGAATGGTGCTTCTAACACCATGATATGGATAAGGCTGTGTGGACGAGGGTGGATTTGTTGGAAATAAAATGTTAGAGGACAATGTGTGATGTGAGGTGGTCTGATCAGGTAAGTAATGAAAGGGTAAGAGAGAAGTGTGGTAATAAAAAGTGTGATGACAGAGCTCAAGAGGGTGTGATGAAATGGTTTGGACATATGGAGAGAATGAGTAAGAAAAAGGTTGACAAAGAGGAAATCCAAGTATGAAATGGAGGGGACAAGGAGAATGGGGAGACCAAATTGGATATGGAAGGATGGAATAAAAAAAATTGAGCAATCAGGGCCTGAATATGCAGGTGTGAAAGGCATACACAAGATAGAGTGAATTGCATTGATGTGGTATACTGGGGTTGACATGCTTTCACTGAACTGAACCATGGCATGTGAAACATCTAGGGTAAACCATGGAAAGGTCTGTGGGGCCTGGATGTGGATAGGGAGCTATGGCTTCAGTGCATTACACATGACAGATAGATAGATAGATAGATATATCTTAGCCTAAGCTTAAGATTTTATTAGAGGTTTGATGTGAAAAGCCGAGTAAGATTTCAGTGTAGGAGTTGCATCATGAGCATGAGGAGCGTTGTAATATGATGAACTGGTGTTTGTAGTGCTGGAGATACGGGTAGGGTCTAGAATACAGATGAGAAAGGGTAATTCCTACATATGTGAGTGTGTGTGTGTGTGTGTGTGTGTGTGGGTGGGTGGGGGGGGATGGATTCATGTGGGTGTATATCAGGTGGAGTGGTTTTTAAAACTATGCATGGAGGGTGGTTGTTTAGTGGGTTTTTTTTCAGCATTTATGTGTTGTGTTAGTTTCATGTTTGTTGGGCTGGGTGTTCTGTAAGTAAATGCTCCTTCAGTGTAAAGCAGCGGTAAATTTTTCTATCTACTTGGGGTTGGTGGCTGGTTATGGAGTGGTTTGCTTTGGAGGGGTTCAGTCCTTTTGCAAAGAACTGAGGGTTGTGCATATTGAAGTGAGATTGCTTTGAATATTTGTTTCACTTAGTAGGTGTTAGATGTTTGTGGTTGTAAGGGAACCCGTGATTGGTCTGTGTGGTTCGCAGCTTTAGACTATGCAGGTGAGGCTTAGTTTAAGGTGGATTGGAAGAAACATTTGTTAAGGATACAGAGGAATTCCTATTTTTACCCAGATTTGGTACTATTAAGTGCTCTGAGGGTGGTTAGTTTGTTTATAGTGTAGGGAGTGAGTGTCATGTAGCTTGCATGATGCCCAGAATAGATGGAGGTTTGTTGAATTGGAACGGTTGTCCATTCAGGTTGTTGAGGGGGTCCTACAGGTTGATTTTGCTTTGTCAGGGATTAAGAGGGTGACAGTAGATTTCTTCGGTGGTGCAGAATTTCCGTTTTGATTGAGCCAGTGTGTTAGTTGCGTGAGGTAGTGTTGCATGTTTGTTTTTGTGTGGCTAGTGTCAGTGTGTTATGATGTGATTGTGAGGCTACCTACATTTGAAAGAACTTTCATGCTGTGGTCTGCAAGATGAGGGAAGGTCATATAGAAAGAGGTTGGAGAGGGGTAGAGAATGTATTGCTCCTTTGGAACTCCATTGCGGAGCTTTAGGACTTTGAAGATGGTGCCTTTGTAATTGGCTTGATGGCTAGCTATAAACTTGGCTTATCATTTTTATTTTTTCTTCTTCAGTATTATGGAGGGTGATGACAAGTATGTTTTGTGTGAAGTGATGTTTGGGATAGTGTCAATTGCTTTGTAAATAGCTACTTATGCTAATATTATGTGATAAAAGGTGTTGTAGTTAGTTAAAACCATCTAGGATGTGTTGTGAAAGGAATGTGGGCAGTTTTGTAGTGGAGTGACTGGGTC
>JAUUDZ010043567.1:0-10665 GCA_032361705.1 Panulirus versicolor | reverse complement strand
CTCTCTCTCAACAGAAAGTCAGCTGTGTTGTTTCAAGGCTACGAAAGTGAAGTTGTAGAAATGCAACTTGGCACTCCTCAAGGTGAGGTACTAAGCCCCACCTTGTTCAATGTATTAATCATTGCATGAATGAAATAGATTTCAGGAAGTTCCAGGAATATCGCGATTAGTTGTGCTGATGATATTCTTGTACACACCTAAGCATATCGTGAAATGCAAACAGTTATAACCACATGCACACAGCCCGTGGCTGTATCACTGCAGAGAATACCAAGGCCTTCAGTAAACGAATTGGTATTGGTAGGAGCGGACCATCTAAATTGAAAATTGATGAAAAACTGCAATGACTGTCACTTTCTTCAAATATTCTGTTGCAAAAACTGAATCAACACTGTGCAGATAGAGTCGTTGCAGGGGGCAATCTTAGTTCATGGTGCTGAAATCAGAATTCTTAAAATGATGTACTGGGCTTATATCACACTCCAGCAAAATGAAGCCTTAAGAATTATACTTGACTGCCCGAAGACCACTTAAGTACTCAACATGCTGCAGGAATTAGTTATTCGCAGCATTGAGGACAATACTTGAAATCAGTCTTGTCAAATCATATATACCTTGGCTCAAGTAAATCTAAATGGATCCAAATAAGAGCCAATCACATGACAATGTTTGGAGTACGTAATTTGTATAAAATTAGGCAGTAGCAGCCTTTCCTTCCTTCCAAGCAGATAACTCCTTTTGACATCACCACACCTACTTATCCACCCAAGAAACTACTAAAAATCTTCACCTTCAACACTTGGCCAAGACCAGAGATCTTGAACGTATACAGAAGCTCCAGACTGACAATAACAAGGCCCAGTGTGTCTGTACTGACGGCTGATAACTCTGCAAGTGGAAAGGCAGGTAGTGCTGCCATTGTGATCCAGCCCGATGGTAATAGATTAGCGAAACACGTTAGAATACACAATTGGGCATCTACTCTACGAAGTGAATTGTTCGCCATATCACTCTTGAGGAGGTAGAAATCACTGCCTCGGACAGTTTGATTATAATCTTTGATTCTATATCTTCACCACTTGCCCTCAACCCTCTGGGATCAGAATGTAACATGGTAGTCTCTGAAGACAGAGACAAATATTCAGACGTTATTGCTTAAGAAATATAAATCAAATTGTCATTAAAGAGCTGATGCTTTTAGGCAAATATGCTTCTGGTAAAGAAGCTGTTAAAAACAACATGGGGCTGTCGATCAGAAGCCTCATAGCTGTATTAGAAAGGAAATAACAGACAGCTATGAAGCAAGTAGACGAGTACAGATAAGCACAGGTATAAACATTTTCCATTACAGTGAGATGTGTGAAATAAAACATGTATATGGAGAAAGTAATAAGATCGGCAGATTACAAGATGTTTTAATTGCTAGAGTAAGACTCATGATAGGCTATAGGTGCTTTTTGGCGCTTTGGACAGTCTGGAGATGAGGTATATGTAAGGTAAGGACAGTGATGGTGAGTGACTATGTAGTAAGCAGTGATGGGGAGTGTAAAGGTACGTACTGGGAATGGAACACCACGCACAGGACAGTGACAGGGAGAGGATTTGTGCTTGGCAGTGATAGGGGGGAAATGTACCGCGTTTTACAGTGAGTCTTGAACACATACCGCGGTATATACCGCGTTGTACCGCATATTCAGTAATTTATTAGTGGTATATGGCAGCCATGTTGTAGGGTTGAATCTAGGCCATACGTCATGAGATCATGAGGCAGTGAGTGTTCAGGCGAGCCCAGTAAAGGCAGTAACGATATTGCTTATCAAAGAATGATCGGTCGAACACATCCTATTCATATTTGCCATTTGATATTCCCTTTTTAACTTAATTGCCCGTAATTATGTGTTTACTTTCATGTAATTATGTATTTAACTTCGCACAAGTTATGGTTTATTCGGGATTTTCCGTTATAATTCTCATCCCAGGAAGGTGCCGTAGTGCACCGCGGGAGCATGGCAGAACGTACCACGGTAGCTAAGATAACGGTACACCTCTTGTCCCGCACAGGTCTACAGGGAAGTGGATCTATGGAGGACAGTGACGGAAAGTGGATCAGTGCAGGATAGTGACGGAGTGGATCTGTGCATGACAGTGTCAGGGAGTGGATCAAGGCAGGACAGTGACGGAAAGTGGATCAGTGCAGGACAGTGACGGGGGAGTCGAGAAGTCCCCCCTTCATCCACTATTGATGTTGTGTGTGTGACGGAGGGAGGGGTCGCCCCACCCCCGGAAATTCCTGGGAAACTCCTGTGATTCACGGTAATGACTCGTGGTTCTGGAAGCTGGAATTGATGGTTTGATGAAGTGTTATCCAGACCCCCAGCAGAACATGGTGATGTAGGTGTGTGCACCGAGAGAATGTTGCACTGAGAGGCTGCTTCTGAGTGGTAGCAAGCGAGCGATCCTGCCAGCGACAGTCCTCTTCAAGCACTAGGATATGTGAGAGGTTGGTGAGGAGGTGGTAGCTGCTGCGGGGCAGTTGGACCAGACTAACCTTTGGCCGAAAGAAAGTTGTTATGGACAGTAGAGTGTGACGGGGGCACGTGGAACACCTTCACATACTTGACGCTTATTACAGTGCGGGAAGTCAAGTGGAAAATAACAAAATTGCCGCTAGATGTTGGGCGGAGATACGTGCCTTGCATATTCATGAGGCGCGTCCAAAGATTCATAACTGCGTGTACTGTGTGGACGGGAGGGACGCTCTCCTTACCGCACGTTATCGCGCCAATTTTCTTGTCAGTCCTTATATTCTGCCAATTAACACCTGCTTCACTGGGCGCCCCGTGGGACAGCCGCTCCGCACACCCGGGTACTCCGCCTTCATTAAAGCTGCCACTGGAACAAGATCAGGAGCGGCACTTGTTAGCCACGCCACCATTCCTGTTGCTCTGGACGGCGGCCACGGCCTGTTGCTCCTGCTGGGGACTTGCAGGAGGAGGGGTGGAGAGAGGCTGAGGGTGGTGGAGGGTGAAGACTAGTGGCATAAGAGGAGGTTCGAGGGTGGAAGGGAGGGTCACGGTGGGGGAGAGAAAGTGCTAACGTTTGGAGGTTGGGGGTCCCATGAAACGTCTCGGAGGGCAACGCTGAGAAACTTTAAATTGTATCGTGTCACAAAAAGGTCCTTAAAAGGCCTCTTCCAAAGGGTTGCGACCATTGTGTCGAGGCAGCGTCGGGTGAACAGGTAGCGAGGGAGGGCCGGACGTAGACACCCTACAAAAAGGTCTTAGGATGAAAGGAGGAGGAGGAAGGGAGACACGGAAAGAGAGGAAGCGCGGAGGAAAGGCTGGCGATGCCCCGGGTTGATATGGTAATGACCGGCGCCAGGTTTAAATGGGCGCCCCAACGGTCGTGTGCTTGAAGCTATTGAGGGTGGGAGCCCCGACCGGCCGGCCATTGTGGCCCGACCCACCGCTACAAATGGCCTCGCCACCGCCACCGTCTCCTGGCAGGATTTTGGATCACGGCTTGAAGGGTTAAGGGAGGAGGATCCACCCCCCCGGGGGAGTTACCCCTCTACCATGAGAGATATGTGTGTGCCAGTTAATGTGTCGCTCTACTTGTAACGGAATGTCTATTTATCTGTCAGTATCTTTCAGTAGTTCGGAACACCCAGTGTGTCATCTGACGTTCTTGTACATGCTGCCTTGACAACATGTCTCTTATGAGAGAGATCTCTTGACACAGTGGTCGTTCGTGATAACCATCATTCCATTTGCATACGGAAGAACAGGACGTTAACCGGTGGAGCACGACGGTACGACCGTTGGATGTGTCATGGCCGTCTTTAAATGGTCAGGTCAAGGACTAAGTCACTATACCCAGGGAGTCTCAAGGGGTAAACCGTCGTTCTGAAGGCTCTTGTCATCCTTCTTAAGGCCCGCACCGTCCTTCTCAAGGGCTAGCACCTTCGTTTTCAAAATGGGTTGCGTTATTGAGAAGTGCTCCCCATGCTGGCGGTATTATCCACACACACACCCCACCACCGCCACATCCTCGTGCCTCACTGCTGCGAGATGTACTGCGCACTATAAGCAGTGGCCGTAGTGCCTCTGGAGGGAGCATATACCATGGGAGAGGCAGTGGGGATTAGTAGATGCATTGGTACTGCCAGCTCCTGCCAGATCTCCCTTACTCTCTATCACACACACACACACACACACACACACACACACACACACACGATGTTCACGACCGACCTCCAGTACCCCCCACAGGCTACCTCGAGTACCAGGTTCTCTTCACCCGATCTGGTGGCTTTGCTTTCTGGCAAGAGACGTGACGTGGTGCTCTGGGTCGCAAATAGTGACGCTGTTGGTTGTCTTAACCGTTGGTCGTTACGATGCTGACCTCGTCGAGTCACTGATCGTTAGGAGTCGCTTCGGTACGGTGCTGACGCAGTAGAGTCAGTGATTGTTACAGTGCTGTCGTAGGGCCACTGGTCGTGACGTGACGACACTCTTACAGTGCTGACTGAGTAAAGTTACTGATGGTTATAATGCTGAGCTAATGGAGACACTGGTCATGACAGTGCTAAGTAATGATATTCGCTTGTTATTCGAATGAGAGACATGTATGATCCTGTGTCACGTTAATCAGTTGTTGTATGTCAGTGGCTGTCAGCCATATCTCGGACATACTGCTCGTGTGCTCAGTCCTCTCATCAATGCCGCTCTAACGATGAGTGCCCGTACAGCTAACATTATGTTACACGAATTATTTATATACACGTAGCTCAGAGAGACAGATGGATATTGGGGGTTTAAGAAAAAAAAGAAAATTGAATGGATAGAATATTTAGGACGCTGAATCTTCGATATTGTAGCACACACGTCCTCACCAAAATAACAGCTCGCCTTACAAAATTTCCCGCCGTTGTTAAGCGTTCTGTTACTTCAGGCAACTTTGCCTACTTTCTTACCGTTCTTCATACTCATGTCTGCCATATTGGTACCAGCACGCAGTAACTAGGTCCCAGCTATCATGGAGGACAACAGAATTCGTGTAGCAGTCCCGTCAGATGAGGACGCCGAAGACATTCAGGTACATAGCCAAGGCATTCATTAGGCCTTTCAAGGTAATGCTTTGGTCGCTGGGACATTTGTAGATTCTCCGCTGCAGGAAGAGAGGAAGAAACCGTCTTCACATCCTGTATGGAGGAAAGAGACAGGACTAAATTGGTTAAGAGATGTAGGTGTGATGATACCAGTTGACCTGGCCTTTGTTGAGGGAAGTGTTCGACAGGTCGGGTGGCGAGAACTCTCACAACCTGTCCCTACTGGAATACTGTCCTGCCTTGTGCTGGCGTCGCGCAAGGTCGGGTGATACTGCTGAGCTAGTAAATGCCCAGAGGTTCTTTCCTGTCACTTTGGCTCACTTAGAAGTGTGAATTACTGAAATAGGCTTAAGGCTTTATAAAGTATATTCATACACGCGAGAGATACCTTACAATATACACATGGCATAAGTGGAAGGTCTGGTCTCTACTCAGCATATGAAGATATGATCTTGCTGGAGTAGAAGGAATGTGTGAATAGAAACTTTAGAAGAGCAGAGACCGCCAGGGCTCAAGTCTGTTCAGCCGACTTGCTCTGAAAGTGACGCCATGTTTCCTGATCCGTGGGTCGACTCGTAAACTGGTCACAGATACAGGTGGAGATATCCCTGCAAGGTAGACCACACGAGCCAGGATGAGATCTGTTACAGCAACCAGCCTGGTACACCTGGCTCACACCAGGGCAGCTCGGTCGTACACCGACTTAAGGGGATAGAAACCAGCGTTATGATATACGCTACAGACACATGTATCGTACACACGCTGCTGGGATTGCACTAACGCTGGTCATACGCATCATTGCTTGTCAACACACACACTCCGCACACACCCTGCTCGTATCTCGTACACACGTGGATTGCGCTCAACATTTCCCTGTACACACCCCACACGTACAAGTGCTCGTACGCCACTTGTATCCATACCCAAGGGTTGTAGACGGACAGATCGTATACGCAGAGCTGCTACACACACCACTCGTGACCCTGGGGCATGTAGGCGTCTTCATGGTGCGTACGCGATGATGCGCACACTTTCAGTATCTGGTAACCTCACACACATAAGCTGTGCCCTCTAACCAGTTGCTGTTGGTATTATCAAATTTTGGAACTACATCATAAACTGACGTGGAGAGGGAATGCTGTTCGATGCTGTTTAACGAACAGTCTTTAGTTATGTGGATAATTGATGAATTAGGGTCTGTCAGCAAGATGTCTGATGTGTCTGCTGATAAAGCCAGTCATATTGCAGGAACGTACGGACGAACACCCCAGATCGCTATGTTATATACCAAGTAAAGTGTCTGGGGTTTAAGTACTGGCGGCTCGTTCCCGAGGGACTGATCCGTTCCTGAGGGACTGATGCTGTTTCACTCGTATAGACCGTACGTTCATATCTCGTGTTAGGCAGCTCGCACACACGCTTATTGTACTCGTACTGATCATACGTACTTTAACGCCTCTCCCCCAACCCTCACGAACGCGGCTCGTTCACTGTGGCTCGTAGTATTAGTCTCGTACGATGGTGGTTCATGCTCATTGTGTTCGTACTCGTGTGTACGCACGCGAATCGTAAGCTGACGCTGTGCTGTACACAACGCCCTGCCCCACGTTGTCCGTTGACCGCACACACGCGGTGAATGCACTGGCAGCTTACACACACACACACACACACACACACACACACACCGCCTGTAACTGACTCGTGACAAATGCGTTGTATACGCACATCACTGGTAAACTGGCGACTCCCGTATTAACAGGGTCGGTTCGCACGCGGCCTGTACACATGCGTGGCTCGCACGTACGGGATCCGTTGGTCCCCGGCTCCCGTGCTGCACATGTGGCTCGGACACACACATCTGGCGCTCATTCATACACGGGTCATAAACACGAGATTGGAAGGCAGGTGTTGTGATGGGGTTGGCTCCCAACGCGCGGCTACCACACTCGACTGGTGAGCTGCCGCAGCACATCTTGGTCTTCTAAATTTTGTCTCAGCTGGACTGGTGTGTGGTCATATTTGTTTCCTGTGTATGACTTGCAAACGATTATGATCATTGGTGACTGTGGTGTGTGTGTGTGTGTGTGTGTGTGTGTGTGCGCGCGTCCATGTTATGTGTTGAGGGAGACGACAGTGGATGCAGTAAGCGCAGTTCCTGGGTAGGTTGGTTGATTATTATTTTGGGGAGCTTTAGTTTTTAGCGAGTGACGGGCTCATGAGAGCCGCCGACGTCATGGTCAAACAGTCACTGGGAAAGTCATGAACACCTGATCCAGGCGACCAGGATGACTGGAGAACCATACTGGCTGTCACTATGTCTGTGTGGCCCTTGGGTGAGTTCCTGGGGGTCCTGGCTCTTCCCGTGCAGGCACCACTATTACCTGGGTCCTCCCGATGGCTTCTCTGAGGTTAGCAGTAGTACCCGAGTGACCGCTATTCAGAACACGCATTGTATATACCTGCTTGTGTCATGGACATTGAAAGCACCTGTAGCATTTTCAGGACATGACAGTATCAGCAGTGTGTGTGAACTGCCGCTCGAGAGAGTCGTTGAGACTGCGTTGATTAAGACATCTTTAACTCCGAGTCTTTGTTTTTATTTGTTGTTCTGTGTACTTGTCGGGGCGCCGGATGGCGTTGCGTGCTATGTACACGGCATCAGTCGATACAAAGCACGAATGATAAACGCGATAGCCTAACTCAGCCCAGCCCAGATCACACCGTACGGAACAGTGACCAGTGCGATTGTGTTAGGCTAGCGGTCCTGACGTTTGTGATCAGGTGAGGTACGGTGTGTGTGTGTACGTAGCCTGTGTGAGCCTTACACAGTCGTTGCTGGGGGATCCTTCCTGCTCCCCGGGTGTGGCCAGTATGGCTGCTGATCAAAGAGGACCCATGTGAGGCCTGTCTGTATCACGTAACAAAACTCACAGTTCTCCTTTCGTCACGATTCTTGTAAAGATTTTTGTGTTTTAAACGGCCAGAAGGCGACTGAGTGACTGTTCAACATTTAAAACATATTGTTCTCGTTACCTTTGAAGGAATGTTGTGGATGTTATGCATGATTACACCCCATAATGTAGTACGTACGTCTTGTGGAAGGTGAGGCACACGCTGGCTGCCGTGGGCACCATCACCGGGAACATGTGTCGTGGGTGGACACAGCCAGCAACATAGTACTTAACACGGACACGGACAGTGATGCTGTTGTGTTACCAGGACGCTAAGGACGTGCTGACGGACGGGACTGGCAAGGGTAACCTCGATGGTTAGGGAGACTAGCTGGACCCTACAATGTGGAGGGCTAGAGAGGGGAGTTGGACCGTACAGGTGGAAGCCAGGGAGAGGAGTTGGACCTTACATGGGAGGGGGAAGCTAGGGAGGGGAGTTGGAACCTACATGTGGGGGCCAAGAAGGGGAGCTGGACCCCACAAGTAGGGGCTAGGGAGGGGAGCTGAATCTTGTAGGTTGGGGGAAGTGGGCAGGGAAGAGAGTTGAACCCTAAAGATGAGGCGTGGGGGTACCTGGGACAAGTGGAGGGTACAAGGGGTGTGGGTGCCGCTGGCTCTGGTCTTCAACCATCACCACCTGCTAATTAGCCCGGCTCGAACACCCCCACAACCTTCCCAACCGATGCACCAGTCATCTTGTCCCTCTTCACATACCCACTTGCTCCAGAACCTCATGCCCTGCACACGTCTCATTACACCCCCATACACACCCTCATTACTGCCCTGGACACGTCCTCGTCGTGGCCAGTGCACGCAGCTTCTGTGCTCCCGGGTACATTGCTTCCATGCGATTATGCCTACGCCCCTCCTGCGGTCATGTACATTCCCTTCTTACAGTCCTTTACACTCCCGTGTTGCGGTCTGGTGCCCGCCCTGCGTGCGGACTTGTACACGCCCCACGCTGCTGTCCAGCACACTTCCTTCATTACGTCTTGCACGCCCTTCTTTTTATTCCTCTACTTTCCCATGTTTCGGCTTTGTACACTTCTTCTTGCGGTGTACACACTCCTCTTGCGGTCTGTACACTCCCTAGTTTACGGCCTGTACACTTTCTAGCTTACGATCTGTACACTCCTTAGTTTACGGTCTGTACACTCCATAGCTTGCGGTCTGTACACTCCCTAACTTGCACTCATTTTGCGGTGCCGCACACACCCTTCTTGTCCTGTGTAACGTTGCAATATTTATCGTCCTCGCCCGTAATTAGCCGCATGAGCTGCTCTTTGTTGTGTGCCGTTCTTTCATTAGCCTCTATTGTACACATAGCTTGTGGAACCTCACGTTTGTTATTATTGTACTCATGATTGTAAGACGCTGCTCCTCGTAACCCTTATATGCAGCAGGACATTGTAGGCGACGTGATGCTGGAGTTGTGGGAGTTATCTTATTCTCTCGATTTGAAATGCACGCCCACCTTGTACCTCCCTTGCCTGGTCTTCTCTTGTTCTCTTGGCCTTTCACCTGTCTCTGCTCCTGCTCGGTGCACTCTGTCTGCGCGGCCCAGTTTTCAACTGGGTCTTGTGTCGAAGATCTCCAGGTTTGCGGCCGATGCAGAACTGGGAGGTATGGAGCTGTGAGTGAACAAGACTGTGAAAGCGAGAGAGAGAGAGAGAGAGAGAGAGAGAGAGAGAGAGAGAGAGAGAGAGAGAGAGAATGAGCAGAATGGGTCAGGCAGATGGTAGATGAAGCTTAACGTAGTCATGTATTTGGGTGATAAGGTTTACGATAGTTGACCGTCAGATATTCGGAAATCCGCTCACTAATGTAAATGAACGGAAGGATATCTTGGCTTTGTTATTAACATTGTGAAGTATACTGAACACTGGGTTGTAGAAACCGTAAAAGTGATCCGAGAGTGAGGATTAATAGCCGGGAATAACTGCTATAAAACTCCGGAAACAAATTGCTTTTAACACAAGCAAGACCACACCTTGAACGTCCAGTCTAGCTCTGATCCTCACATGACAGAAAGGGTGTGGGAGAAACTGGAACAAGTACAAAAACAGACGACAAAACTGATTCCAACTATGAGAAACCCGCCGTTGGAAGTCAGGCTACGAAGATCATATCTCTCTTCACTTATAAATCGTGGACTTAACGAGGATCTTGTTGAAATACAATGAATATTCATTTATGAGGACGATTGAAACAAAATCCAAAAGGGTAAGAGATGTAATACAAACATATGGGAAAACGTTCTTTGCAGATAAATGCGGTAAACATTGGACTCAGGATTACGTTGCCATCTAACTTTGTTAATGTAAAAAAAATAAATGCCTTCAGGCATCCTAATCCTGCACGGTATTTTTTTTTTTACCTGTTTTCTGTCCGGCGTGCTGCAGGAGGGAGTGGAGGGTGGGGAGAAAGCCTTTCGCCTTGCTATTCATTTCTTCCTACTGCTTTTCAGGGGATTCCATTTTTGTTTAAGTAGTGTTAAGGCTAAACCACCGCGCTTGGACCTTGGGGTGCGTTTGGTCTGTGTATCTATGTTATGCTAACTAAAGGAGAGAGAGAGAGAGACAGAGAGAGACAGAGAGAGAGCGA
>JAUUDZ010043556.1:0-10665 GCA_032361705.1 Panulirus versicolor | reverse complement strand
CACTTATATTAATGACTTGCCTGAAGGTATGGAAACCTACCTGAATATGTTTGCATACGATGCAAAGGTCATGAGGGAAGAGAAAAGCCAGGAGATCTGCATCAGCTTACATGGGGACCAAAACAGACTCCAAGTGTAATGAGAATGGGAAAAAGTGAAAGGCAGCCTTTATAAGATTATTACCTAGCAGGAAATAGTTAAGGGATGTGTGATGTCACTATGGTTGTTCAATTTGTTTATGGTTGGGGAGGTGAGGAAGGTAAATGTGAAAGTCTTGGACAGAGGGGCGAGTACGCAGTCTGTTGGAGAGGAGATGGCTTGGGAAATGAGTAAGCTGTTGTCTACTGATGATCCGGGACTGGTGGCAGATTCGGGAAAGCAACTGCAGAAGCTGGTGATTGAGTTTGGAAGAGTGTGTGATAGAAGGAAGTTGAAAGTAAACGTGCATAAAAGCAAGGCTATTAGGTATAGCAGGGTTGAGGAGGGACAAGTTAGTTGGGGTGTGAATTTGAATGAAAAAACTGGAAGTGAAGTGAAATGTTTTAGATACCTATGAGTGGACATAGCAAGAAATGGAACCATGAAAACAGAAGTGAGTCACAGGATTCATGAGGAAGCAAAGGTTCTAGAAGTAAAGAATAAGTGGGAAAAAAGAACATTATCTAAGGGGGGAGGGGGGGAAAATGGGCATGTTTGAAGGAATAATAGTCCCAATAATATTATATGGATGTGAGGCACATATGGAGAGATTGAGTGAGGAAAGGTTGACAAAGAGGATGTATGTGTCAGAAATGGAGGAACCAAGGAAAATGGGGCGACCAAATTGAATGATGTAGGAAAGATTTTGAGTGATTGGGGCTTGAACATGCAAAGGAGTGAAAGCTGTGCATGGGATAGAGAGAACTGGAATGAAGTGGTATACTGTGGTCAACATGCTATCAATGGACTGAAACTGGGAATGAGAAGCATTCAAAGTAAACCATGGAAAGGTCTATGGAGCCTGGTTGTAGATCAGGAGCTGTGATTTCGATGCAGCCTTTCTTCATATGTTCCTGGCACTATCTCACTAATGCAGGAGTCAGCAATCAAGTAGGAAAAACAAAAAGTTAAAGAGACAAACTTTCTGCTAACAAATGTCAGAATAGTTTTCCTTTGGATAAAAAATATTTAGCAAGCTATTCATGTTCTACACAAGACCAAAACTAGAATATGCTCCACTTAGTAGCAGGGAAAGGATGGACCTCTTTTTCAAATGAGAAGTTCTCAGGCAAAATTGTTCTGTTTCACCAACTAATGATGATACAGCTGGAAACCTTTCCTTTCTTGTATTTCAATTTCTATAAGTTGGAACCAAAGAAGCCAAGAAAGGATAGTTCATCTGACTCAAAGGGTCAGCTGGGGTTGTTTGAATGAGCTCAAAGGGAAGGGGGAAGAATGGTTTGGATATGTTTTGAGGTTCAAGTCAGGGGTTAACGTAAGAGAGCACAGAGTATTATTTCAACTGAAAAATTTGTAGGGATGCGTGAAGAGTGTAAGGAAGTGATCCCATGACTGATCCCGGTAAAAATGGTAGTGGATTACAAACAGTGGGTGGTCACTGGTGCTTATGCATAAGGAAGCAAGAGAAGGGAGGAAGAGGGGCTAGTGTTTCTGAAGGAGCTGAGTGAATGTGTCACCAATTTTGATGTGAGACTGGGTATTAGTGATAGGTGACCTGAATACCAAATTAGGTAACACAGCAGCAGAGGATGTAATTAGGGCATTGGGGGGTACTGACAAATGTGAATGAAAATGGAGAACAGCTTGCAGAGATGCATACTGGAAAAGAACGAGTGATTAGGAATACCTGGTTTTAAAAGGACATGCATAAAAATACATGGGCAGGAGATTAGAGTGTAAGGGAGCATTACTGGATGAAGTTGTAATTCACTAACATGCATAAGAGAATCTTGGAAATAAATGGGCTGAAAGGGAGAGCTAATGAAATGTACGAACATTAACTGGCAAAAGTGAGGGTGGAGGTTTTACTGAGCCTTTCAAAAAAACAGGAAATTATATGGGTGGAAAGAGCGTGGTGAAAATGAGTGAACTTGGAAAAGAGGTTTGCGTGGAGATATACCAGGGCATATTGTGTGCAGAATGGCAAAAGGTAAGTGCATATGAAGCTAGGGGAGCTGGTATGGAATGGAAGGAATTTAGGGAAGCAGTACAGACATGTACAAGAGAATGTGGCATGTGGAACGTGGGTGGCTGGCACGTGAGAAATATACTGTGAGCAGTTTGATGATGAAATTGAATTGCTAGTGAAAGCAAAAAGAGAGATGTATGGGTAATACTTGCAGGGAAGGAAAGTGATTGCGAGATGTAAAAGAGAAAGTGGCAGGAGATCAAGAGCAAGTTGCAAGAGTGCAAAGATATCAAATGACAGTCAGAGTGAGTGAGTATCAACAAACTTCAGGACAGTTTGAGATCAGCAAGAGAACAATGACAGCATTGGTAAAGAGGGCAAATGGGGAAGTGGTAAAAGGCAGAGTTATTGAATATGTTTAATGTTTAAGTGGCAGATGTGGGGTGTCAAGGTCAGGGAGGTATGCAAAGTGAGAGCTTTGGCAAGTGGACTGTTGAAATGAGAGGTGGTGGTGAAAGACTTGCATAAAATGAAACATGGCAAGGTGGCTGGAGTGGAAGGGATTGCAGCAGAATTTGTCAAGAAGTTGACTATGTTGTTTACTAGTTTGTTAAGGTTTTTTAATGCATGTATGGTTCATGCTGAGAAGCCTGAGGATTGGAAGAATGTCTGTATAGAACTACTGTATGAAGGCAAGGAGCACAAACGTGAATGTTCAATTTACAGAGGCACTAGTTTCTTGAGTGTACTGGTTAAGTTGTACGTAAGATTGGCAATTGAAAGGGTGGTGGCATGCAAAAAGGTTCAGATGGACGGAAAAAATGTAGCCTCAGGAGTAGTAAAGGATGCATGGATCAGAGGTCTACTTTAAAGAAAGAGTGTGAAAAGTACCAAAGGAAGAGAAGGATTTCTAAAGGTGTTTATGGATCTGTATAAAGCGTAGTATGTGGTTGATAGAGATGCTCAGTGGAAAGTGTTATAAATATGCGTTGTGG
The DNA here is from genome assembly GCA_032361705.1 of Panulirus versicolor. Lineage (NCBI taxonomy): Eukaryota > Metazoa > Arthropoda > Malacostraca > Decapoda > Palinuridae > Panulirus > Panulirus versicolor. Next base: position 7,542 of record JAUUDZ010043556.1, on the reverse strand, counting down.
AAGGAAACCAGCTGCGAGATTAATGAGTATTGATCAAGAAAATGAAGCATGAGTGCAAGAAGCAAGGGAGAAAAGGGTAAGTGGTTCCATGTGTGACATCACCATGGCTGTTTAATCTGTGGAGCAGAGGGGAAGGTGAGTGCCAGGGTTCAGTCTGACACGGGTGAGGCAGCCTGGAAGGTAAATAATTGGTTGTTTGCTGATAAAAAGATGCTGGTGGTAGACTGAGTAAAAGACTGTAGAAGCTGGTGTCTGAAACTGGAAATATGTGTGAAAGGAGAAGCAAGCATTGGTACATCCTAACCCTAAGAAGAAAGACCATTCTAACCCAAGTATCGTCCTATTGCTTTGGCATCAACTGCATCCAAAGTCTTTGAATACCTCCTCAGCTCCTATATCCTCAGACATCTTTAATCTTAATTCATAGTCTTCTCTCTGATCATCAGCATGGCCTCCATAAAGTGAGATCCAATGTTGATTTTTTTTATCTTACTTATGTCTGGTCATCATTACTGAAAGATTTTTGGGAATCCCTTGATATATCCAAAGCTTATGACAGACTGTGGCATCAAGGTCTCATCCCTCAGCTCCCCTTTTCTGGCTTCCCTCCCTCTCTTTGCTCCCTCATACCTAGCTTCCTCTTTGGCTGATCTATCTCCTTAGTTACTGATGAATCAGCCTCTCCCCCTTTCTTCATCAAAAGCAGTGTCTTGTCTCCTACACTTTTTCCCTTTTCATCAACAACTTCTTTTCTTCTACAAGTGGCCAAATGCAATTCTACACTGATGATTCAACACTGCATTCCTCCAAATCTTTCAATTCTGCTCCTTCTTCCCTCACTCAAATCAGCATCTCATCTTGACATAACTTCCTCAATGAACTCAGACTTGAACAGGATGTCTCAGTGGGGAAAGACGAAATTTGGTTAAATTCAATGCCTCCAAGCCCCAGTTTCTGCCCATCTCTCTATTGAAAATTCCTCATAACTTCATCTCCTTTGATGGCTCTGTAATTCCATCCCCTTGACTCAATGAACATACTTAGTATTACTGTAACATCTGCAGTATTTTGAAAACCCAACATTACAGAAATACCTAAGTCTGCCTCTATGAAACTGGCAGTCCTGTTTAGATGTTGAAATCACCTTTCTCCTGAAGAGTTACTTCATTTATACAAAGGACTGATTCATCCTTGAATGGAGCATTGCTCTCACATCAGGGGTGGTTCTAGCACTAATTCCTTACTTGAGTTGAGTGGATAGCAGTCTGACATATCAACTCTCCAAAGGTAACTTCAAAACCTGACCCATTTGCCCAGTGTCACAATGGTGGTTCACTTTCCCTCTTCTCTATGCAATACTTCTGTTTTTGCTACCAAGAGCTGGTTGCTGGCAAGCCCCCACCACTAACTAAACCATACAATACTCAGCAAGCTCCTACACCACATCATTACTGTGTGGCTATTGGCAATTCAAGGGTGGCCATACTAATAACTGTTTCTTTCCCACACCTCACTGCTCTGGAACTCTCTAACATTTCATGTCTTTCCCAATAACATGACTAAGCACTTTTAAAGACAGGTTTTTCACTTCCTCCAAAATTCATAAATACTTTTCCATGTGTCTTCCTTTTCCCTTTGATTAACCTCTTTACATCTCACTTAAGGCCAGGAAGTAAACAAGGAGAATGGGGAAATCAAGGAGTTGGAAGGAGAGTGAAACAGCCTTTGAAGGGTTGGGGCCTGAACATGCAGGAGGGTGTGAGGTGTGCAAGGGATAGAGCACACTGGAGCGATGAGGTTTACATGGGACAACATCCTGGCAATGGGCTATACCAGGGCCCATGAAGTGGATGGGGATACCACTGAAAGGTCTGTGGGGCCTGATTCTGGGTAGGGTCTTTAGTCTCAATGCATTATACATGACAGCTAAAGTATGGATTTGAGCAAATGATGCCATTCCTTCATCTGTTCCTGATGCTACCTTGCTAATGCAGGAAATGTCAAACATGTATGAAAACTAATAGTAATAAATAAAATCAAAATAAATACAATATTTATACATACAATGAAAGAAGTAACTTACACAAAACTTTATCAACAGGATCATAATCATTAAAGTCAACAAAAGCAAACCCACGATGCCGACCACTGTTTTTATCGTACATGATGTTGACGCAAGTCACACCACCAAAGTGTGCAAAATAAGACTCTAAGTCATCTTCTTTTACATCCTGGAAAAAACATATATGAGTATTAGTTCTATGAATACAAAATATTCTTTTTCTTGCTTACATAGTGCTCACAGCACATAAAAACATCAATTCAGCATCATTACCAAGTTATAAGCCGAGGTGGTCTCTCTATTATATCATCATTAGATGTTATGTTACATAGCAGAAAATAGCATTAAAGCTTCAGCTTAATCCCTAATCAGTCATTCTGAATATCCATGAATCAATCACAATTTTCATTACGTATGCCAATTCCTGCTGTAGCCTGTGCAAAATTTCAAAGAAACATTCAAGTTACCAGACATTCACACTATTAAGAGCAAAGGATCCAAAAGCAATACACTATATTTGATAAATGTTGAGTAATTTGGGATGATGTTCTAGCTAGAAACAACCGAGTTGCCAATGGCGTAGAATAAATGTAAGTTTCGAAGTATGAAAAACTGTTTCCCTCAAAGCTGGCATTTCTTAAGCCTTGAGAGAATCTCTAGGATCCTAAAGGTTTGAAACATCTTAACCCCCTGCCTCCTGTTGAAGAAAAATACTTCTCATCCCTAACTAATTACTTAATGATAGTGGCTTTCAGGTCAGCATGAGTTCACCAACCAACCCATCAGCTACCTGCCTCATAAGTTTACATGAGTTCGCATGAGAAAGACACACAACAGGAGGCTTGATTGGCCCATAACTACTGATTTGTCTGAAAAAAATAATGTAATTCCACCGAGTAATTTTTTAAGCTATCACTGACTCCCCACGGCTGCACATTAGCCTTCGAGTGTCCCTGTTACCACTGTCATTTATACATTTATATCAGGCATTTTTCTCAGAGTAAAGCTGAATTTATAAAATATCTGTCTAAACAACTTTTGAAGTTCTCTATAGATTTAGCATTCACTACATCTGACAGTAACTTATTCCAGTGCTCAACATACCTATATGAAAAAAAGCTTTTTTCCCATGTTTGTATTACATCTTCCAGCTTTGAATTTTATTCCATTTGTTCTAGTGACAGTATTTTCTTGTATTTCGAACAGATGCTTGTGGTTTACTTTATCAAACTACTTCAGAATTCTGAGCACTTGGATTACATCTCCACAAAGTCTACATTTTTAAAGGAGAAAAGATCCAATTGTTTTAGCCTTTGTATGCCAGATTTGTAAGGGATGGATCAATTTCAGTGTGCATCTTTGTACTTGCGCTAATATTTCTTCATTTTTATAGTTTGGGGACCAAAACTGGACTGCATATTCAAGGTATAATCTCACTAGAGAATTATAAAGTGTGAAAATTGTTTCTGGTGTCTTGTAATCTATGTTCCTGGCTATGAATCCTAACATTTATTGGCCTTTTTTCCTTGCTGTTTGACAGTGTTTAGTGTGTTTCAAATTGTTGCTATTGACAACTCCAAGATACTTTTCTTCATTTACTTTAGTTAGCGAGTTTCTGAATAATGTGTAGTCGTAACGTATACTCTTGTCTCCAAAGTGCATAACTTTAAACTTGTCTACATCAAACTTCATTTGTCATGTGCCTGATCACTCTGCTTGTAAGTTAAGATCTCTTTGAATCATTTTGCAGTCCCACCTGTTTACAGCTCTACCTCCTAGTTTAGTATCGTCGGCAAATTTGGAGATCTTAGATATGAGACCGAGTTCTACATCATTAATGTATATAATGAAAAGAAATGGGCCTAGGACTGACCCCTGTGGCACACAACTTGTTATGTCTGGTCAATCTGAGGCTTTGCAATTTAATACTACATGCTGCTTTCTTCCGGTAAGCCAGTCTATGATCCACGTACAGAGTTTTTCATCAATTCCATGTGCTTTAAGTTTATGTAAAAGTCTCTTGTAAGGTACTTTACTGAATGCCTTTAGGAAATCTAAATATATTACATCAGATGGTAATTTTTCATTCGAATCCTGATAAACATTAAAAAATTTGAACAAATTTGTCAAGCAGGATCTTCTAAAGCAGAGACTGTCTTGGTTGTCCAATATAATTTTGTGTTCTAGAAATGAGACAATCTTATCTTGTACTATTTTTTCCATCACTTTACCTAACACTGATGTACAGCTAATTGGGTTGTAATTCAAGGCACACTTTTTGTCTCCTTTTTTGTATACAGGAGTAACATTTGCTAGTTCCCAGTCAGCTGGGATCTGCCGATCCAACACAGATTTGTTAAATATTTTTGTTCTGGGGTATATCAACTGTCTCATGACCTTTAAAAATCTTGGAACTAAGTTATCTAGGCCGTTTTGTTTGTTACAATTTAATTGGTCCATGTACTTAAGTACTTCAGAGCTCGTTATTTCTCTAACCTTCAACTCTTCTCAGAGTATGGATGTCAACCCAATACTGGTCACCATCAGTTCAGAGAATGGTTTTTCAACAGAAAGGGGAATGACAGGAAAAAAATAAAAGGATAATATGCTTGTGGGACACTGCACCAGAAAGAAACAGTTTTTCATACTTCAAAACCTACACTTTTCTCCAAGGTCAGTTCGTCCTTCCAGCCTTAAAAGCATGTTTCATGGAAGAGGTTTAAGAAAAACTCTTGAAAAAGAGGATATGGTAAAGCAAAAAACAACAGTTCCTTAAGAGTCATCTTTTGACACACAAGGATCTGCCTTGATGGTGGTAACCCCAGAACCATACAGGGCAAACCTTTGGCATCTATTTTTTTTCATATGTCTGCCATTTCCTATATTAGCAAGGTAGTACCAGGAACACATGAAGAAATGAACTCATTCAATCAGGCCCCTCACACCTTTCCATGGTTCCCCCAAACTGCTTCATTTGCCCTGGTTCCTCCATCGACAGCAAGTCATCTCCTGTAGACCACATTGCTGCAGTTTCTCTATCCCTTTCTAACTTCGCACCCTCCTGCATATTCAGGCCAGAGCCTTCAAAGCATGTTTCACTCCATCATCTCCTTGATGTCCTTTTCCTTGTTCTTTCAACTTCTGCCATGTATACCCCCTCAGTCATCCTTTCCTTACCTATATGTACTAACCATTTCAGCACATCCTCTTCACTCTCTCATACATACTCCTCTTACAACCACACCTCTCTTTTACCCAATATTTTTTGTTGAGCCTCTTCAAACCAAATATTTTCCTCAATTACTTCATTTCCCAAACATTCAACTTATCCCTTACATTTCTGTTTAAGGCACATGCCTTACATCCATTCAGCATCAGTGGGACTATCATATCATCAAATATACCCATCTTTGCCCTTGGTGACAGTGACCTTTCTGTCCACAAATTTCTTAATGCATCCAAGCCTTTTGTGGCTCACCTCACCTACTATGGATCCATTCGCTGCCACATCTACTCCCAGGTCTCTATAACACTCCATTTCCTGCAAGTTTTCTCCATTCCATCTCACACTCCAAGTAACCTGCCTCTTTTCACTGCTACAACTAGTAACTTTGCTTTTATTCATATTTACACTCAACTTCCTCCTTTCACACACTTTTTTAAATTCAGACACAAGCTTCTGCAATTTCACACTCAAATCTGTCACCAACACATTGTCATCTTTAAACAACCAACTCACCTTTCAGGCACTCCTATCCCTAGAAGACACATATCTTCTCTCTCCATGACCCTTGCATTCACCTCCTTCACCAACCCATCTACAACCAGATTAAACATCCCTACCACAGACCTACCATCAGCTGGAAATGCTCAACCTCCTCTCTACTTACTCACACACATGCCTTATCATTCTGATAAAGACTCCTCTCTTCTAATAGCTTTCCTCCCACACCATACATCTGTAGCACCTTTCACAAAGCATCTCTATCGACTCAGTCTATGCTTACTCTAGATCCATAAATGCTCAGAGAAATCCTTCTGCTTCTTAAAGTATTTCTCTCACACTTTCAAAACAAACACTTAACTCACAAGCCCTCTACCACTCCCTGAATCCACGCTGTTCTTCCCTAATCTCATGCTCTGTGCAAGTCACTGCCCTATCAATCTCCTCTCTTCCATACAACTTCCCTAGTTACACTGAACAAACTCATAACTCTGTAATTCTGGATACTTAACAGGAATGCCAAAGACCTCCTTAGCTGATCTTCTCCATGGAAAGGCTCCTCAGAAATGCCAAAAATGGAACCAAAATCATTTGTAACCTCTGCAAGTGTGATACCTGACACAGACATGGATGTAAAATAATCAGATGTTTTAAAGATAACACAAAAGTAAGGAATACTGTAAGTAATGAAGAGGACCAAGAAAAAGTATGAAAACTGGATATCCTATAAAATGGGCAAAAATGAACCTAATGAAATTAAATGAGAAAAACTTTAAAAAGGTAAGTTATGAAATGATAAAAGAGTATCAGCACCTTCCTAAAAAGGAACAAGGAAGAAATTGTGAGCAAAGATGATGTTAAAAACACAAGAGTTACCATAAATGTAAAACTTGAATTTAAGGAACACATCAATAAGATAATCTTTCAAGAAACATAATGAGTTGTACAACAAAAGACCTTTTACAACAAAGACAGAATGATGCTGGTGGTGAAACTGTTCAATGTAATATAAAGAAATGAACAGAGTACTACTGTGTTCTGTGGTCATCAGTAAAATGGACAGGAATAAACAAAGTAGAAAGATTATAATAAAATTTTACAAGCAAGTCCAATGGACTGAAGCACATGATTTAACACACACGAAGCTGCAAGTACTTAAACTATACAGCTACAGACTGAATGCGAATGAATGTGGCCTTTTATGTCTGTTTTCCTGGCACTAACTCATTGAAGCAGGGGGCAGTGATGCTGTTTCCTGTGGGGTGGGGTAGCACCAGGAATGGATGAGGGCAGGCAAGTAAGAATATGTATATGTGTATATATGCATGTCTTTGTATGTGTATGAATATGTATGAATAACATTATGTCTATTTATACTTAAACGCCATCTCCCACATTAGCGAGGTAGTGCAAGGAAACAAATGAGGAATGGCAGAACCCACCCACATACATATGTATACACATAAACACCCTCACCCGCACATATACATACATATACATTTCAACGTATACATACATATACAAACACAGACATATACACATGTACATATCCATACTTCCTGCCTTCATCCATTCCCATCACCACCCTGGCACGCACGAAATAGCAACCCCCTCCAAAGCAAGGCAGCCACAGGAAAAGACAAAAAAGGCCACATTTGTTCACACTCAGTCTCTAGCTTTCATGTGTAATGCACCAAAACCACAGCTCCCTTTCCACATCCAGGCCCCACAAAACTTTCCATGGTTTACCCCAGAT
>JAUUDZ010043545.1:0-10665 GCA_032361705.1 Panulirus versicolor | reverse complement strand
GTACAACAACAACAACAACAATAATAATAATAATAATAATAATAATAATAATAATAATAATAATAATAATAAAAATATTCATATGTACCTTATGCACATATATGTGTATATATTAATGTGTAAGAGAATGGATGAATCTTTCTTCATCTGTTTCCTGGCAATACCTTCCTAATGCAGGAAACAGTGATGAAGTATGATTATAAAAATCATATAAAAAATTACACTCAGACACTAAAACCTGAGCCTTCAAGGAAGAGGAGCACTTCTCATTTGGCTCCTCCTTTTCCAACTTTTAGAAATTGAAATACAAGAGGGAGAGGGTTCCCTGCCTCCTCATTCGTTCTTCTTAGTCATGTTTTACAACATGCAAGGAATACATGAGGTATTCTTTCTTCCCTATTCTTAAGGGGGAAAAAAGATATCCAAAGCATTGGAGTTGGTGGCAGGGGAGGTGGAGATTTCACTCTAGTAACATCAGTCACAACATTCCAGTCTACCAAGGAAATAAGGAACAACTGCACTCCTATTTGTTGGAAAAATCATCCATAGTATTTATGCCCTATCTAGATGTCACAACATTTTATTCCAAGGAAGGAATTTTGCATATCATAATGGCATAATAAATACATTTTCAGGTGCTTGTCTAGTTCCTACCAAGAGCACCTCATATACTCACCCAAGAAGTGTGATTCAAATCTAATCCTACTGCACAACACTAAATGTCCTATCATATCATTAATCATAGTTACATAAGAAAAAAATCTATGATGACCAACCTTGGCAACTAAAGCTCTCTGAGTATTAAACATGTTTGTAAGTGAAGCAGTTGATTGGTTTGAGGCAAGTGCATGAAGTAACACTCGAAACACAACAGAAAGTAGTCCCTGCAAGTGGTCTGCCATTGTTACAACCTGTAAGAAAAATAATCTTTGGTTAACCATCTCACCTTGATCACAACTATATTTTTCTGATCTATGAACAACTTTAAATAAGTTATCACTTATAACACTTCTTCCAACTGTGTTAGAAAAATGCAACCTATGAAAGAAACAAAAATGGAAAAGTGATAAACTGACAGATAAGCGAGATGAACACTGCATGCTTATTAGTTAGAAGACGATGGAGATGAATGAATATGTAGTAAACTAGAGGGATGTTACAATTAGATAAAGGATAGGTGGAAGACAAAAGAGTAACTAACAAGATGGATCTAAGTATAAATTTATGAACAAATACAGAATATGGTTTTATCCAAAAAGGACTTACTCTAAAATTCTAACATAACAAGGCTGTGGGAGCAGCTATGTATGATGCATAATAAGATATTTACACACATATGCATCACCCATGAGACAAAGGTTCAATGAGCAGAACAAAAAATTACTACACTACTAAACTAAAATCAAAAGACTGGGTACTAGCTGTTGACCAATTCTCTATCACATCACAGATCAAAATCCTCCAAAACTAACAACAGAAAGAAGTCCAAGTGTTTCAAGTGAGGGCAGGATGGATAACATTGAATCCTACAGCACACTTTTGTTTCATCAAAGAGAATTAGTTCAGAAATGTAGGTATTCAAAATACAAACTATTCCTCTGTCAAAAGTAGAGCCTAATAAACATCTGAGAGAACCTTTGCTTATGTGGTAGCATGTTCAATCCCATCACTCACTTATTCACTGATCACTATTACTATAAACAAATAACAAGTAATTTCTGAAAAGTCAAGAGAAGACAAAGGGAAAGGGAAATTAAACTTATCCTCACAGGGCTTTACCTTCATAAGAGAAATGGTTTTCATCTTAGAAAAAAATTCTCACCTACTGATAAAGTGTTAGAGCATCTTAAGGCATACTTACATGAAGGATGGATGGCTTCAAGAAAACTCTGAAAATCAAAGAAATCCAAGGACAAAACTTACATTTAATGATATTCTGGCTCCCACCTGGGAATATCACCTTCTAAAGGCAGCCAACCCAATACGGCACCAGTGAAGATGACAGATACTTAGTAGAGACATCTAACATTGGAATTCAAAGACTGCTAAAGACCCTTCTTGTGAATCTATTCCAACAAAGAATTTCTTCCAAAAAACAAGGAAAACACTTCTCTCACATCACAGGCTTCTGGGAGATATCTGACACCAGATTAAACAGGAAGTACCATGATCTTGATCCCAAGGGATATGATCCTTACTGACAAAGGGAATCAAAGACCTTAGATGAATGAACAAATGTTCTATATGAACTTTTGTAAAATAAGAAAATCCATGAGGAACTTGATGGGGCATAGAGGCTCGTTAACCTTCAGAGAGGAAATCATTAACAAATGAAATAAAGCATGGCAGGTAGTAGTTGGTAGGCAGCCAATGACCAGGGAGATAGGTTGCCAGTGCTACTTGCCTGGATATTGGGAGGGTTAGTGAGAGTTGTGCAGTGATCCAGCACTTCAGGGGTTGTCAAGATGCACTGCTTTAACTCAGGTAGCAGACTTTCCTTTCTGCTTCACCCACACGTGGACCAATGGCTTTCTGTCCACAAACATACAATCTCTGCTCGTTACACATAACACTTGACAACTCAACTTACAGAGTTCATTATTCATAACTAGATTTACCTGGTGAACACTATGCACTAGCCCTACTTTTTGGCAAAATGGTAGGAACAGAAGATAGCAGTATTAAGTAGAAACATTTAGGCAGGAGCATCAGGTAGAAACATAGAAGTGGTATGAAGGAGCATTAGGTAGACACATTAGGAAGTAGTAGTAGAAGTCACTAGAACATTAGGTTGGAGCCTCCAAACACTGCACTAGAGTTGCCCTCTGCCAGTGACCCACTGAGGGTGAAGCACTAAAGGCTAAGTAGTGACACAGGAGTCCAATAGCTATGGAGACTCTATTGCCTTGGCCAACCCCTTGTGGTAGTTCCAGTTGGAATAGGCATCAGAGATACAGACAGATAGACAGATAGCAATAAAGCATAGTAATTTCTAAACATGACCATCTCATTTGGAATATCACTCTTCGATAAAGCTTTAGCTAAAATGGGTGATTTACAAATTAAAACAGATTCCTACGTTCAGAAATAACAAATCTCTTCAACCTCTCAGCCTCATCCCAAGGTTTAAGGAAAGAATTAAAACTGTTACATGCTTTGATTTTGCTTGCTTCACATTTTTGTGTGGATCCCAGCTTCTGTCAATGCTTAATACTGTAAACCTCAAGCTTTTAAACTCTTGACTTCTGCAACTGCATTTATACATACTTGTAAGATGACTACTGCAATCATATGATCAAGTGATCATATCAAATCAAGTGATTTCAGAGTTTCTCTTTTCAATATGAAGAGATGTCTTATGACACTATCAACTACACCTAGGACCATTTGTTTTTCTAAGTATTTCTCATATACATTCTTCAAGCAAATGCCTGATCCACACATCCTCCACCATACTGCTTTTCCCCAAGGAATATTCCAAGGAATACTCAACAAAATTATGCCTCTGTAGTTTGAACACTCATTTTTATCCCCTTTGCCTTTACACAAAGGTACTATGCATGTATGCTGCCAATCCTCAGGCACTTCACCATGGTCCATACACTGAATATCCTTACCAACCAATCAACAACACAGTCATCCCTTTTTTAATAAATTCCACGGCAATACCATCCACAATGGCTGGGTTGGCTGTGGACTGACTGCCATAACCAGGATTTCAACCAATGCACTCAACCGTGGGTGGCCTGTGAATACATCACAGTCAGGAACGCTAACCACTACACCACTCACAATTCTGGTTCAAAGGTGTTTGAGCTTATTCCAACATCAACACAACTGTTGCATGCCTTAAGGACCTTGAGTCCCCAAACTTGATGTTATGTGGCTCAAGGTCTGTTTCTCTAAAACACACTTTTGGTCTGACAAGAAAAACTAGATTATCAAGCTGGTACTTGACCATGTAATTTGGGTGCCTCAAAAATTCTCTCCTTAAAGACATTACCTGACTACTCATTAACAACAAAAATGCCAAACTGCAGCAGTAACTGAGCAAGCTGTATCTAACTTAACATTCAGACTGATAGACAAACTAACCACAAATCTAATCATTAATTACCTAATTCCTAAATGGAAAGCCTGTACCCAGTTAATCAATTTCAAAGGTATATCAAGTGAAAAAATACATATGAACACATTTTACGGAATTATTTACAATATTGAGGAATAGCAATACCAGAAAAAACAGCAATATATCTAACATAGACATAAAAGAATTTTTGAATGGAGTACAAAACATCAGAAGTGGTGGGTAAGAAAGAGTCACTAACTGATGGCAAAGTTGTTTCAAGATCAATTCATAAAATTTCTTTTTCTATCATTCTTACTTATCCTAATGCTTAGCAAATTGAACTAGCACTTATTATGCACAGCTAAGGCACACAGATGACTCAATAAATGATCATGACCAGTTCATGTTCCCTGGTTCAGCCTAGGGACAGCACACTGCCCCTAACACCACTTTAATCCAATTCCTTTTATCAACAGCAGGCCTTTTTTCTTTCTTTCATACTATTTGCCATTTCCCGCATTAGCGAGGTAGCGTTAAGAGCAGAGGACTGGGCCTTTGAGGGAATATCCTCACCAGCCTCCACTCCCTTCCCTTTTAGTCACCTTCTACAACACGTAGGGAATACGTGGGAAGTATTCTTTCTCCCCTATCCCCAGGGATCCAGTATCCCAAAGCCATGTTCACACGATTCATCCTTCTCCTTTAGGTCTCCCCCTCTCCCTTGTTCCATTAATTCCTGACTGAAAGATTCTCTAAAAATTTTCATCACTCATTCTCTCTATATGCACACTCTGGTCAGCTCTCTCAATCAGACTCCATATACTTCCACACCTGCCTCCGACTCTGTCATTACTATTTTATCAATTCTCCTTGCACTGCTTAATGACTTAAGGCATTTCATTTCTAACACCCAATTTCAAAATTTCTTAAGATTCACATCCATACAACCCTGTTGGGATTACTACACCATCAAAAATCTTTGCCCCTACTGATGATAAATCTCAGATTAAGGGATGATAACTATGGCTCTGTACCCTAATGTAACTTGCCTGAACAACATTTTCCAAAGTGTCAAGAATAACCATGTTAGCTTCAGCTGCCAGATGGCCTTCAACTTGAGATTCCTGTTCAAGCTCATGTTGTGGTGATCGGTCAGTATCCTGCTGATGGTGTCGCCAGGGGAAGGATTCTTTACGCCATCGAAGTTTTTCTCCAGTTCCCGATGGTGAAGGAGGATTACGTTCTATTTAGAAGGAAGATTATAACAAATGTAAATTACTAAAACACTATCTCATTTTTTTAATGTTGAATACAAAAATGCAAACTCAACTTTAATGTTGAAATAATCATTAAACATATACTCCCAAAATAATTCTGAAGTAAAGACAGGAGAAATATTACATATATATGCTTAATACTACTATACTGCATGTTGCTTAAAAACAAGGTTTGATACTTAAACAAAGAACAATTATTAGTTATCTTACCAAAATCTTGATCAAAAACAAATTTAGTAGTGCCTATAATATCTTTAAATATATCACCAATTACTTGAACATGCATCAGGAACATACAAAGGCCTCACTGCACAAATCTAATTTCTACCTTTCATGTATAAATTGTTGACACCAAAGCCTACCATCCATAGCCAAGCCCCACAGGATATCCCATGGTTTACTGTGACTGCTTCAAATGCCCAGGTTCAGCCCAGTGACAGTATATTTCTGGTTCAGCCCAGTGACTGCATATTTCTAACAGAAACAGAAATATGAAAAAACAGGGCAGATCAAATCATGCAAAAAGTTTAAGAATATTAAGCTGTATACTATGCTATATTCACACTATACTTGCCTTACTGACAGTCATCAATAAATCAAAAAACTAGTAAAACCACAGACAAAGAGAGTGGTGCGATATAACATGAAATTAGATGCTGTCTTTGTGAGAGGGTGAAATTTGTTTAAGAAATTAAGTTCAATACCAGGGGTCTGCATTCTGTTAGATATGATAATCATGACCTAATATGAACCTCATCCAAAGAGAAAGGTTACACATGAATTCAGAAGACAATCTAGAAATGTGATGAGAAAGATGAGACATATACAACATATGAAGAAAACTTGTGTTCTTTAGTCAAGGAACAGATTACAGGAACTCAAGAGAAATGTATAAAAGAAAATTTTGCAAAGTGCTTGAGAAAGAAAGCATTAACGGATATAACATGAGATTAAAGGATGGAGGGAGGGATCAACTATCTTTTTTAAACAGCTGCGAGTTTCATAATGTCTATATGGCTGTCCTCGTATCAAACCTCAATATTCTGTACTGATCAACATGCACACAGCAAGAAAACCTTAAAAGTATTCTAGTTTACAGACAACATACAATGAAATCCATAAGTTTCAGATAACCAGTCCTTGATAAGACAGGGTTTTAGCAATACAGGTTACAGATTATCAAGGAAATGCAGTAGTGATGCAAGGAAGAAAATGATGGGTTAGGGTAACACAGAATCAATGGGACTGTGAAGCAGTACTTACTGTATGGCACATTATTCACTGATCTACCTACAAGTTGGTCATAAATATTTTCAAGTATGAATACACAGAATCCATGAGGTACACTGTAGGATTTCACTCTATGTGGTTATCTTTTCTGTCTATTCATATCTCCAACACCTCAATCTCCCTGTGAGCCCTTGCAGAAGGACATCAGAAATCTATACACATACCATAAAAGAAGTATGGTAATTCAATGGGGTTTAATGCCTTAACTACTGAATATGGTTTCCTTTCTAACCATAAAAACCAAGTTTTTTTTCAAATTAGTTAAAAGAAGGGGATTTAACCTACAATTCCAATCAAAAACCTTCAACAACTTCAGACATATATTTCATCCATACTTCCACTTCAACAATGCGTAGAAGCTTTGTAGATATTTCAGCAAAAGTGCAGGAGCATGATCTGTGTGCCAAGTGGGTTACCACTGACCATGTTTTGTCAGGTATCTTATCTACACCAAAAACTGATTAGTGATCATTATCATATTCTATCTATCCTTCTTAGCACATTTCTATCCAAGAGTCTCTTTTATATGCCTATCAATTAATGTGTAATCTAATAATGCCCACTTACCATCTTTCTCACTCCTCCACATATATGCATGCATGTCCCCCTTTTTGACCTGTAGACTGCTGATAACCCAAGTATGGGGTGCTCTGAATACACCGTATGTGGGATCTCATTTTTGAAAAAACTGCATGAGGCAGTACGGGGTGTTAAATAGCCAGAATTCATTTTCTGGCATCTCAAAGGGTATTTCCAACCATTAGTCCATGTTTTTGCTTAAGTAGCCAGTAACCATGACAACTTTACCTCCACAAGCCAAACAAGAAAACACAAATCATTACATGAACTTATCAAATAAACTTGACTTGGACAATTTAGAGAAGAGTGATAAAGAATCAGATGTATATAGTTTTCAAGATGTGGAAGAATGAATGCAAAAGGAAAAAAGAGCATGATACTGCTAGTTATGAGAGTAAAACTGATCTCAATCCCAGTATGAGGCTAGGCTGTGGCAGAAAGAAGCGGCAATGATGCTCCACTGTCTGCCTCATGGGCATGGACAAATGTTACTAACTTCACTCTTATGCAAACTGGCTTTGACAGTAGTAATTCAGGTACAACAGGCAGACACATTAGGTAGAAGTAGTTGGTAGGACCATTAGGTAAGAGCCTTTCAAAACACAGTTCTGAAGTTGCCCTCTTCCAGTGGCCTGTTAAGGTTGAGGCACTAAGGGCTGAGAGGCAGCATTGGTGTTTAACAGTTATGGCAATTCTTCTGCCATGGCCACCCCCTTGAGGGAGTTCTCACAGGGAATGGGCATCAGAGACACAGACAGATAGATAGAACACTTGCTTATTCTGTTGCTGAGAATTCTGAGGAGCTAGACTGATTCTTACAGTATTTTGATGGTGATTTGATGGACATGATAGTGAAAACCAAATTGTTATAATGGTTCTGTGGAGGGAACACACCCACTTCTCCAAGCAAAAGCCTATCCAAGTTCAATGATACCACTCAAGATGAAATGTACAAGTTTTTGTTTGTGGTGATGATAACCCATAATAAGAAACAATAAATAAATAAATATGCACCAACAATCATCCACCATCCGAAGCCTTAGAATAACGTGGTTCATCAACGTAAACTTCAAGCTCTGAATGCAACATCTGAGCCCTGCCACCATAGCAAAATCTCATTATAGGTACTTAGAGATTGGTATGAATTCATTCCTATCCACATCAGTCTGGGACACACTTACTTTCACACATTTCTACAACTCCTCCTTCAGCAGAAGTGCTACCCTTCCTTTATCTCACCCTCACAATAGCCCCTGACTTCACCTCTAAGACATTTCTTGATCAATCTTTCCCTTTCTCCTAAAACTGTGTTTATAAGTAGCTATATAATTCAGTTTGGGCTTTGTTTCACTCAGAGGTAGAACATCCAGTTTTTCCTTACATATACTCCCTATCTCTCCCTTCTTCTCATCTTGGTTATATCCATACACATTCTGACACCCTCACCAGAGTTTCCAAGGAGAATGGGTGCTCCTTGCTTAGCTCCTTCTCTTCCCACTTTCATAAACTGAGATAAAAGAAGGGGAGGGTTTCCCCAAGCACACTTATTTCTTCCCCTTTTAATTACCTTATATGAAATGCAAGGAATGCATAGGAAGTATTCTCCTTCTGAATCCACAATTAAGAAAGTGGTGGCCTATAAAAGGGAAGTTCATAAAATAAACAGATTTTTCCTTCATCGTAAAGGTATAGTTATTCAATTAAGAGATGCAACACTCAATCAATGGAGGGGTCTTATATGTCCCATGCTTCATCAAGATATTCCCACAAATAAGGAAGATATGACACAGAGGAGGAGGAGAAGGAAGTGGAGGAAGAGGAGGAGGATAAATGGAGGAAGTGGAGTTTACTACCATAATATGTCTTCAAGTTCAGTGATTGGGACATAATGGCAACTAAACTGTTTCCTATTTCAACTGACACTCTAAAAATTGCAAGCCTTCAAACATATAGCACTTTCCAATGTAATGAAATATGTTTTAGATTAGGAGAGGAAATTCCGTAGACTAAAGTATTTCTATTATAGCAGTGTTCTCAACAAGCAAATTGACCACCTGCAAAGACTGCCAAACCTCTGAAAAATCAAAGGCAGCAAAGTAACCAATTTCATGACTACTGCTGCCAGCATATCCATTTGTGAATGACTTCTTAAAAAAAAACAAGCACAAGTTAGTGAACTGTAGTTGAAAGACTGACATCAAAGTGCTAGATTAACTCTCATATACCTTGTGCCAGAGTGTGTAATAGAGAGGACAGTATGCACTTTGAACAGAAAAATAAAGTAATATCTTTTCTAATAAAAGAAATAACTTTTTTATAAACTTGCTTTTTATTGGCAAAAGCAATATCTAGCACTTCACTTAAACAGGGTAAATTCAAGCTAAGTAAAGCAAGGATACAATAAAAATAGTAATATCGAATACATCCACAAGTTCTGTATTACTGTATAAGCAGCATACATTAGTAAAATTATGAAAAAAACATAAGACCTATAGCTGTAAGTCATTTTTACTTTTTTTAGAGCTAAGGATAAGATTTGTTAGGATATGGTAAGCTGCAGTTCACTATGTAAGCTACATCACACTGTGCTTGCATCTTACAAGAACAAGCTTTACTCAGTCACTACCAATACAAAATCTTAGGCATGCCACCAAACAGTGCTCCATTTATTATGATTATGTAAATCAACAAAAATGAAATAAAGAAATTAAAAAGCATGTGCAAGTAGTGCTTTATAGAAATCATTAGGAAGAGAAACCAATGAGAGGTTTTGTTTAAATAATGCACATTGACATTAAAATGTCACCTTTCATATAACCTGAAGTCTGGAGGAATGACTGCACTTAAGAATTCCCTCTAAAATAGAAGGTGAAAATATATACCAAACTTCTAAACATGATTACTTTAAGGAACAGAATTTGGTGTCAGTTTACTGAATAACTATTCTAAAGTCAATCTAAAAAGAAATAACAATAAGTAGTGTGAGGAAAAAATAAATGAAATTCTTAACACTGCCTTTCCCTGACAGAGATGGGATCCTCTCATCAAAATATGATCAACTACGCTTGGGACCCCTGACACAGAAGTAGAACTTACACTTGGGTCTTCTGATATGCATGCATTATCCCTGTTACACTACATATGATTTTGGATATAATTCCTTACACATCAAAAATTCAGCACAAAAACTGGAGAAAGTGAAGTGTTTTAGATACATGGGAGTGGATTTGGCAGCGGATGGAACCATGGAAGCAGAAGTGAATCATAGGGTGGGGGAGGGGGCGGAAGTTCTGGGAGCATTGAAAAATGTGTGGACATCGAGAAAGTTATCTTGGAAAGCAAAAATGGGTATGTTTGAAGGAATAGTGGTTCTAACAATGTTATATGGTTGCGAGGCATGGGCTATAGATAGAGTTGTGCGGAGGAGGGTGGATGTGCTGGAAATGAGAT
>JAUUDZ010043534.1:0-10665 GCA_032361705.1 Panulirus versicolor | reverse complement strand
ATATATACACCCTCGTCTCGGGGATGCACTCAATCGATGCTGTCGAACCATGTCAGGCATTTAGGGTAAGTAAGATGCGTATTTTCACACACCCACTCGTGCATATGCTTCCAGGACCGTGGATTATGATGTCTGATTATGATCATAATGTTCATTGGTTAATACTGTCTCTTCATAGCTTGATATCAAAGCGTCCAGAGTTAGCAGTCCAGTCTGCGTTGTGCTGTTATCGTTAATAACAACCCTCTCATGTCGTCCACATCACCCCAAGCAACTGTATCGTCACACTTGATTTGATCTACCCTGTAACTACTCTCGTCTACCATCTTGATGTTGACCCCTTGATCCTACCTCGCCAGCCCGGCCTTGGCCTTGCACTCCACGGGAAAAAAGAAAATTATTCAGTGTTATATTAGGTCTGTTAATTCTAAATGCATGAGTTGCTGATGAAACCTAGTGAACACAACTTAAAAGTGCCGGGTGTAATCTGTGCATCCTACACTGGATAGACTGTCAAAATAAGGATTCATCCCGACTATAATAACAGGTTGGAGAGCAGATTTCCCCTAAAGGACCTTCCTCTGGGAGATGGAAATGAATTCTTATTCCTATGAAGTAGAAATGCATTGCCAAAGCATGTTTGTATATCAGTGCTAGACTGAAGAATACATAACACTATCAAACCATCACAAGTCCTGAAATTTCAAAAACCATGAGAATTATTTTTTTCAGCATTTTATCAGGATAGATTTTTAAATTTTGTGGGGATTTTCAAAATTTTTTGTCATTGATTTTATCATTCCTCTTTGGTTCAGAAGTATTGCTACATCATCTAAAATACTTATATATGAAAAAAGTATAAGTAATCTATACTCCCGGCGTAGTGAGAAAGTTTGGTTGAAAGTAATTTTCAAAATGCATCAAGTGAGATTTTTAGATGTATCTATTTCTCTTACATTCAAAAATTCGGGGAGTGTAATGATAAATAAAAATCCGTCAATATTTAGGTCCCGAGAAAACACTTGTCTAATGAAATATTGGTTTGTGGTCCTCGTGTATTTTCCGTGGAGCTGCAATTAGCAATGTTGACAAGATGAGAAATGGAATTTTTCACTTGGGTTGGAAACATATGTAACTTATCTGTCGAAATCATCGAAGTTCTTTTTTACCTTCTGGTTTCCTTTGTCTGTCCTCCACCCACCACTCTCTCCTCCACCCATCAGCTGGCCCATTAGCCTGCCATCCGTACACGACTGTTAGAAAACGGGAAGGATGCTATGGACGTCAGAATAAAGATGGATAATGTTATGGTTTATGGTGGATCCCGTAGAAGTCAGAGTGGAGTGTGTGGAAGACTAGGTGGATACACTGTAGAACGGGGGTAGATGCGTCACAGTGTGCGGTGAACTGATTCGAAAACCGGGCGACTGTGATAGGGAGGTAGACACTAGGGAGAGTGAGAGGTGAAGCTTTGTCTGTCTATCACCTCCCATCCACACCTCTCCCAGCTCACCTACACGGGGGAGGGGGTATATTTCCAGTACTACCCGCCTGGGTATCGGGAAGGCCAGCGATGATTGGACAGTGAGCCAGTAGTACTTCATTAGCTGCCGATCTCCACTTCACTGACCTAGGTAATTGTCTTTGCCTTTGACTCACTTGGGCTGCTGGGTTTTCAGTGCATAAACATACAACCTCTCCATCCCACACATAACACTTGGCGACACGTAACCCACACGAATCGTTCTTCGTCACCCCTGATACATCCTGTGGCGAGAACTCCACTCTGGTCTTGTACTTCGGCCAGATCCTCCCGTACGTTCTCGTGTGGAGTTCGCCTACCTTCACAAGGCTTCAAACAAAGACAAGCCTCAGTTTTGCTTTAGAGGGAATCATGTTTCTGAGACCACCATGATGACTCCTAGACACTAGTATCAGAGGAAAAAAAACGTTGCTATCGAAATGTCCAATTTTGTTTCCTCTCTGGATCTGATTTCGGGGCAGAATTAGATTTGTTCCTGTGTGGTGCCGTCGCTAATTTCAATTTCCTCGTGATTATTGTGGAAGAAACTTTTACTCGCGGTCTGAATCCAACTACTGTACTCACGCTGGCTTCCTCAGAAGCCCGTGTTATGGTGATACGTGTCTGATATACATATCTTGTTGATCATGGATGGTTCATATATCGTTATACATATCTTGTTGATCATAGACGGTTTGTGGTTCATATATCGTCATACATAGCTCGTTGATCATAAACGGTTTGTGGTTCATATATCGTCATACATAGCTCGTTGATCATAGATGGTTGGTGGTTCATATATCGTCATACATAGCTCGTTGATCATAGACGGTTTGTGGTTCATATATCGTTATACATAGCTCGTTGATCATAGACGGTTTGTGGTTCTTATATCGCTATACATAGCTCGTTGATCATAGACGGTTTGTGGTTCTTATATCGCTATACATAGCTTGTTGATCATAGATGGTTTGTGGTTCTTATATCGCTATACATAGCTTGTTGATCATAGATGGTTTGTGGTTCACATATAACGTGTCGATTGTTTATGCTTTGTCCATCGCATGTAGTTTGTCGATAGTTTATGCCTTGTCTATCATATATACTTTGTCGGTGATTCACAATCTAACGAGCGTCTATTGTCTGTTAATCGCTCGTTGTTCGTTGATCCTGCATATGACTTGCCACACATGATGATCCTATTAATCGTACAGAGGTCAGAAATTCTCTTCATATATACATAAATATATATTTCCATACTATATGCCTTCTCTTTTACCATACCAACTGTTCTGTATCCTTCGTGAACCAACCATTTACGTTTCTATAGATTTTTGGGTTTTATTGAACCGTCAGTCATAACATATTCTCGAGGAACGATTACTCCAGGCCAGGATCATAGAACTGACGGTTTTTGACAATAAGGAAATATCTGTCTCGATTAGATATTTAGATAAAGATAACTTTTCTGTCATGAGCGGCGATGATTGGCGAGTCGCTGAAGGATACTAACATTAGACATGAGAGACATACTGGGATAACAGATGGATATTGGAGAAAGAGAAGTAAAGATAGAGGGATATAGATGTAGAGATGTGCAGAGAGAGAGAGAGAGAGAGAGAGAGAGAGAGAGAGAGAGAGAGAGAGAGAGAGAGATTGCAGCTCGCTCAACCTCTGATTTCGTCACTTGCCTATCAGGAAATTTCCACCACCGCTCGTAAATACACACCTAGTGCACCTAAGCTCTCTCTCACTCTCTCTACCTTTCACAGAGTCCCTACGCTTCCCTACTCCAACCTTTGTTTACATGAAGGATACTCCCTTCTCACATCTCCGTACATTTCTCTCCCCGTGTTCGCAATGTCATTCACATTGTCAGGGGGTCTTGCCTACTCTGGTGTTATCAGCGGATCATCAGCATACACCAGCATCTTTAATATCCCCATGCCTACTCTGGTGTTATCAGCTGATCATCAGCATACACCAGCATCCTTGATATCCCCATCACCGGTACTGTGGCCGGGCCGGCTATATGTGACAGTGGCTCATGCAAGACAGACACCTGAAAGAGAGAAAGAAAGAAAAAGAAAGGGAAAGGAAGAGAAAGAAAGAGAAAGAAAGGGAAAGAAAGAGAAAGAAAGAAATTAATATTCAATCATTTGCTGCATCTTTTTATGGTTTTAGACCACATATTTTCTCATTACTTGTCGTGATATCTACGCTACCTTCGTCAGTGCATATAGTGAAAACCATGATGGCAAAATGTACGTTTCTTTGAATACAAAACGCAAAATATTATACTCTGGTCGTACTTACAGCGCCATGTTTGCCACAGAAATAGACCAGAGCTTCGGTCTATAACATCACCTTACATGGCACTCAGTAAGCGTGGTAGAGCCACGTTGATTATAACATTAGACAACACCAGCCATCCCCGGGACCACTGGAGACCCGTACCTACCTGCCACTGGCTCAATCCTGAAGGTAATGTTGACATTTGATGCGTGAAGGCCATCCTCATAGAACTGAAAGGTCAGCCAAGATGTCGTAATTGCCATATTTACTATTCATCCTGAAATACATATGTTAACATCAATTATCATAGACGTATGCGTATATAAGTACCTCCCTTGCTCAACCTTACCTTGTTCCATGGAGCCTTCTATAGGGAATACCTGCAGGTCACGTCCCCAGGAAAGAGGCCACAGGTCACGAGGTGTGGTGATGTGTGTGTGTGTTTGGAGAATGAGGAAAGGAGCCATCGAGGGGCAGGTGTTGAGCATACATACACACCCGGGAAAGGTTCAGGTCACTCCATGGGCAATATTTTTCACTCGTATTGTTCATGAAATCGAGAGGTTTTGTCTGACTCGGTGATTCTATCTTACTAAGTGGATTAAATGAATAAAGTAAAAAACATTGTACAATTGAATTTCAAAAGTATTAGTTATGGCGGAAACAATGTTTCCACCAACGAAACATGTCAAAAGTGAAAATTATTACTGAAATATCTAAGACAAGTGCTTTCACCATATGATTTTTCAAGATATAGTTAAGACCTACGAAAATTATGAGGTCGTTTGATTATTGAGATTTCTTTTGCCATCTGTATTCGTCAGATAAGAAGGGACATAGATTAGTCTGATAGCCATCCTTACACATGTTAGATTTCAACTCTCTTTACGAGGTTGGAGAAATGATTTCCTGGACTTCCCAGAATACACTGGAGGCGACTTTATGCAAAGTACATGACGTTAACACATGGAATGGCATTAGTTATCTTTTCAATCACCATTTACCATAAAGAACTCGCTTGCAAAGCACCGTTCGCAGTGAGACTCAGCCAAGTTTGACTACCTGGGTCCTGAAGAGTGTTGAGAGGGCCAGGCTGGGTTCATCATGGTTCTGGTCCTCCCAGATAGACTGCCACCATTTGTGACTACTTGGGTCTTGGGAGAGTGTTGGAGAGCCAGGCTGGGTACATCATGGTTCTGATCCTCCCAGATAGACTGGCCACTACCTTGTCATATCACCTGTCTATCCTGTCGTGGTATGTGTGGCTGTATACACCTGGTCTGTCTGGCCCTGACTCTCTACACATTGGGAGAGAAATGTTCCACAAAATAAGTGGTGAATACGGAGTGTTTGATCAACATTTATAGAGCAATATGGCGTGAAACTCTTTCAATAAAACTTTTATTGTACCGGGAATGAAAATGATTTTTTATTCACGTTGCCAAAGACCTCGTTTGTGGTGTACAGATTAGTCCATTGTTGGACAATGGGATGACCAACTGGGGAGAGTTCTCATCACTGGCTGGATGGCAGGTATTTTGTGTTGACGTTCAGTTAGTTCTTACACTATAATATGTATGGTGAGGCTATTAGCTTATGGTGAAGTTATCATCTTCTGGTGAAGCTATTATCTATGGTGAAGTTATCTTCTGGTGAAGCTATTATCTATGGTGAAGTTATTATCTTATTGTAAAGCTTTTATCTTATGGTAAATCTATTACCTTATGGTGAAACTATTATCATATGAAGTTATCATATTATGGTAAAGCTATTATCTTATGGTGAAGCTATTATCTTACAGTGAAGCTATTATCTTATGATGAAGCTATTATTCTCAGGCTGAATCGAAATCTTTGAGGGGACAGAGACACCTGGCTGGTTGCCAGGCTTCCCCATCCTTCCTCCCACAAGTCTTGGTATCAAAGTCAGGTTCACGTGGGGCATAACAAGGATGATGGTAGCAACGTATCTTGAGATCCTAGTACAGTACAGGACGTCTTGTTGGCCATGTAGGATGTAATGACTTATATTACCACTGTCATGTTTCTCTTGGCTGTGAGTCCAGCAGGAGACTGATATAAAAGCAAAGTTGAAAGTCACGAATATACATTTTAGGTAGACTTTGACGTAAGGCCTTGTCTTTGGAGCTTGCAGCATGTAGCTGTCCTTGCGTTATTTGAATTATTTTTGACTTCGTCGACTTCCTCAAGGGATATGGCTTCGTTGACTTCCTCAAGTGATATGGCTTCGTTGACTTCCTCAAGTGATATGGCTTCGTTGACTTCCTCATGTGATATGGCTTCGTTGACTTCCTAGAGTGATATGACTTCGTTGACTTCCTCAAGTGATATGGCTTCGTTGACTTCCTCAAGTGATATGGCTTCGTTGACTTCCTCGAGTGATATGGCTTCGTTGACTTCCTCGCGTAATATGGCTTCGATGGTGAAGTATTCATTTCACTGAGCGTTTCCACTGGAGGATGTGACAGGTGACTTGCACTGTGGTACTAACACTTTACACTGATCGCCTCTTGTGAGAGGCAGCACCTGGGAGCAATCCATCTTGTGGAAAATATCTTAAACGATAACTCATATCGTACATTTTCCGTTGTAGAATGGTGATAAGAGCCCAACTCTTCACCTATACTCAGTGGTTCAGTTGGTAATTCTTTTGCAGTTTGATAATCTCAACTTAACATTTATAGCTCTATATATGGGGTACAGGAACAAGAATACTTTTCTCACTTCGTATATCCAAAGTGTATTAGAGAGCGAGTGTGAGAGGGACGGGAGTAGGAGGGGTGACGGATATTGTCTCCTCCCCTTGCATCATCAAAGTCTCTGCCACAGTCAGGACCTAGTATCTTGTCCAGTCAACCGAGATGGTTCCTCCAGTGACAGGCCACAACAACAGCCAGCCTCCAGATTACCTCAGTCCCACCAGCTTCCTGCAGCCTCCCAGCTGATGCTGTAGACTCTCACGCGCCCATCTCAGCTCCCAAAGCCCGCACTGCATCAAAGGTCAGGTCACGGTGGAGGAACCACACGCTACTGCAGAAGAGCTCGTAGAAATATGGGCTGTCAAGATCAATGGCAACGAATAGCTCTAGTAAGCTTAGCTACGTAGATTCAGACACCATACTTCAAGGCACCCGCAGCGCAAACACTGCAGCTACTGCATGTATGATGTTCGATACAATGGTTGTAAGTTATCAAGGGTCATACTGAACAAGAACATCCATCATCCTTTACAACTATAACATCAAAAAAAGAAAAGAAAAAGGTCAGACGGCGTTAAGTATAAAGAGCACTAGACTTCACAATACTCGGGGTCTTGAAAGAGAAGGAAAGTGAGCTGTGGACCCGGAGTGAGGGAGTCTCATGGCTCAGGTGATACAGTCACTCACAACGTAATGGCCGTCCAACTCATGGGAGATTTCCGTCACATAATCTCTCCTCACCGACCGAGAGTAAAGACGGTTCGTGTCAGTAGACATCACCCTCTTTACTGAGTAAGACTGTCAGGGTAGCTGATCCGAGGGGAGGGGCCTCCTCTCAGGATCGGCTCTTTTATTGGGACTGAGCTGCTCACTGGCACGGTTTTTCCTGACATGGCTCACCTCCACTGCTTCCAGGATCGCTCCTCTGAAGGTAGCACACTATCTAGCAGGGTCGTTGACAACAGCGAACACTTCAAGTGATGAAGATGTTGCCATGATACGAACCAGGCAGACTTCAAGTAGATCCTTAGAATAATGACACTATTCTGGTTGTCCTAACTGCTGGGTAAAGAACACACACATGAACGTTATGCATTCCCTCAAACTGCTCCATATATTTTCTTCGCTGTCCATCTTATTGCGAAATTCTGAAGATGAACGTAGCGTAACTCAGGATTATTTTTGTTATTCGATATTTGATATTTGCTTTTATCGTACGATTTGTTATGCTCTTCATGACGTGTGTCCAGTTATCTCCACTTTTTAGAAAACTGGCTGTGGTCTCTGTGGGATCCCTGGATTAGAAGGAATATAGGACTCTTCCATAGCATCCCTACTGTGAGAGGAACATCGAACTCGTCCGTAGGGTCTCGGGAAATGGGAGGAACATCGGACTAGTTCATAGGATCTCAGGAGGTGGGAGAAACATAGGGTCCGTCAGGTAGAAGACAAACCTTTCTCGTCGTCTTCCTCCCTGTTACCAGAGGTTCACGTCCCTTCCATCTACAGTTGTCCTCACATGTCTCTTTCTCTCACCGTCTTATATCATTAAGTCCCAACAGTTGACGAAAAAGAAAACCTGACGAGATTAACTCAATTTCGCATACCAGTGTGGGAGTACAATGTGTCGTAATAGGAGAAAATAGTTGCTTGTTTACCACATCTGCTTCCACTAAACTCCGGTAGAAGGTTGGAGCAGGTGGGACCTGCACTTGGGCCTTGAGAAGACTAGTGATACATGACCATACTACACAGGTGATCATATGAGCAAATGAAGTCAATACGGGAACTCCATTAAACAAAGTTACTGATTTGATTTAGAGTTATGAATTATTAATGTAGAAGATCTTTCCCTGTTTGCGTTAAGCCGAACACTGTGAAAATACGAAAATTAATCTGCAGCAGAGGAGAGCGCTTGTACCAGCATCGTATATACATATATATCTCCCTTCCCCATTATCCTTGTAAAACCTATATCTAAGGGAAGGAACAATTAGCTAAGTGGTAGGGGCTCCTATGCCACGTCCAAGGTACCCTGGGGGCCCATTTGCCGTGTCCACGTTACCCTGCCCCCCCCTCCATCCTCTGCCATATCCACAGCACGCTGGGGGCCCCACTGCCACGTCCACAGCACGCTGCGACACCACTGCCACGACCATGGTACTAAGTGGCTGCTCTGTGAAGTCCACAGCACGTTATGGCCCCACTGCCACCTCCACGGCACAACAAGGTCCTTCTGCTGCTTCCACGAAATGCTGGGACCCATGTGCCAAGCACACGATACACTGAGGCCCCTGATTGACGTCCACAGCACGCTAGGGCCCTTTTGCCACTACCACGGAACTCTTGTCCCCTCTGCTGAGCCTAAGGAACGCCGGGGCATCTCAGTTGGGCCCTCAGCAAGCTAGGGCCCTTCTACCGGGCGTATACTACGCTGGGGTTGCACTATCAGCCACACAGCACGCTTGAGAACCATCAGAAGTGCGGGAAGAGGGTCAGGAAAAAACTCTGTCCTTGATATATCACTTGTGCTGTCGCAGGAGGTGATGACACCAGTGGATCAGCTGCCATAGTGGACCAGCTACCACAGTGGGCAAGGTACAACAAACAACCACCTACGACAGCATACCAGCCCCTTAATGGGAAGCCAGTTACTGTATGAAACCAGCCACTACAAGGGATAAGTTATTGCTCCTCACCAGCCATTACTAAGGTGTATCAACAAGAACAAGGAACAAGTTACACCCGAACCCAGAAGTACAGACAACAAACTACAATTGGGGATTAGATGTTTAAGGGATCAGTTTTATAGCAGGCTTACGTCTACAAGGAATGTACACAATAGGAGATAAAAAGAGCTACATAATATTAGCTACTTCATATGATATATTGTTACAGGGAACCAGCAACCACGGGGAGCAAGACATTAGGAGGGACCAACTGCTACAATAGCAACAGATTAATAGGCGCTACAGTGAAACGGCTCCCTAAGGTGCCAGCTGCTCCATGGGTCTAAGACTTGGCAGTTCTCGTTGGGTTTAGAATTTCGGGATAGTATTGTCTTAACAGAATACAATGTTCCAAGAAAAAAAAAATGTGGCAATGATACCTTTTTTTTTTGATAGATACATTATGTTATCTTTCAGGCGACCCTGGGTTGCCCAGTATACCCTGGGTGAACCAGGGTAACCAGAGTGAGCCAATATACCCCGAGTGAACCAATGTATACCCTGAGAAAACTAGTGTATCCGAGGTAAACCAGTGTGTCCTTACGGAAGCAGTGTACCCTTCGTGAACCGGCTTACCCTGGGTGAACCAGTGTTCCCTGGGTGAACCAGTGTGTCATTAGGGAAGCAGTGTGCCCTGGGTGAGCCAGCGTACCCTGAGTGAGCCAGTTTACCCTGGATGAATCAGTGTACCCTTGGTAAACCAGTGTACTCTAAGTGAACCAGTGTGCTCTGAGTGAGCCAGTTTACCCTGGCTGAACTAGTGGTACCCTTGGTAAACCAGTGCACTCCAAGTGAACCTGTGTACCGTTGGTAAACCAGTGTATCTTATTGAAATAGTGTACCCTACATGAACTAGTTTACCCTTATCATACCAGTGTACCGTAGATGAACTGAGGTACACAGGGTATCCCCTGGTAACGCTCATAATGTCATGACGAAATCTTCATCTCTGGGAGGCAAGTTATCCCTTTCATTCTAGATTTTTTGTTTTTCCCCCTTAGAAGAAATTCCACTAATGGGTTCTCCTCCACACTCACCCAATCTCATTGCCTAAAGGTACTCTTTTCATTCTTTCCATCAGCTTTGCTAGCAAATGCTGGGGTGTCTGTTCATCTCCATATTCCCTCGGCAGATTCATACGTACCCCCCCCCACACACCCCCTTTCAGATTCTCGTATATTAGTGATTGACTAAAGGGTAAGACGTGGAATTTTCTCTTAGGCTCAGTAAATTCAACCATTACCTGCAAGGTCAGGACTGTGATGGAGCCTGCACAGACAAAAAAAAAAAACTCATCCAGCGGGTCCGGTTATGTGCCATTCTGCAGCATAGATGAGATTTTGTGGACCATCACAGTCTTCCCTTACGAGCAGTCTCCACTTCCAGAGGCCGTGCGGTAA
>JAUUDZ010043523.1:0-10665 GCA_032361705.1 Panulirus versicolor | reverse complement strand
AGTGATCTACCCACCCTAACTGTAATGAGAGTCACCTACCCACCTCAACAGCAATGTGGGTGACCTACACACCTCAACAGTAATGTGAGTGACCTACCCACCTCAACAGCAATGAAAGTGACCTACCCACCTAACCAGTAATGTGAGTGACCGACCCACTTAAACAGTAACGTGAGAGACATAACCACTTTAACAGTAATGTCAGTGACATACCCACGTCAACAGTAATGTGATTGACCTACCCACCTAAGCAGTAATGAGAGTGACCTACCCACCTAAACAGTAATGTGAGTGATCTACCCACCTCAACAGATATGTTAAAGAATTAGCCACCTCAACAGTAATGTGAGTGACCGACTCACCTCAACAGAAATGACAGTGACCTATCCACTTCAGCAGTAATATGAGTGATCTACCCACCCTAACTGTAATGAGAGTCACCTACCCACCTCAACAGCAATGTGGGTGACCTACACACCTCAAAAGTAATGTGAGTTACCACCCATCTCAACAGTAATGTGAGTGAATTACCCACCTCAACAGTGATATGAATGACCCACCCACTTCAACAGTAATGTCAGTGACCTACACACCTTAAAGGTAATTTGAGTTACCACCCACCCCAAGAGAAATATGAGTGAATTACGCACCTCATCAGTAATGTGAATGACCGACCCACCTCAACAGAAACGATAGTGACCTATCTACCTCAACAGTAATGTGAGTGACCGACCCACTTCAACAGAAATATGAGTGACTTACCCACCTCAACAGTAATGTGAGTGACTTACCCACCTCAACTGTAATGACAGTGACCTACCCACCTCACCAGTAATGTGGGTGACCTACCCACCTCAACAGTAATTTGTGTGACCGACCAACATAAACAGTAATGTGAGAGACCTAACCACATTAACAGTAATGTTAGTGACAACTCACCTCAAATGTAATGTGATTAACCTACCCACCTGAACAGTAATGAGAGTGGCCTACTCACCTCAACAGTATTGGGAGTGATCTACCCACCTCAACAGTGATGTTAGAGAATGAGCCACCTCAACAATAATGTGAAAGACCGACCCACCTCAACAGCAATGAGAGAGACCTATCCACTTCAACAGTAATATGAGTGATCTACCAACCTCAACAGTAATGTGAGTGACTTACCTACCTCAGCAGTAATATGAGTGACCGATCCACCTCAACAGTAATGCCAGTGACCTACCCACTTCAGCAGTAATATGAGTAACCTACCCACCTGAACAGTAACGAGTGACTTACTCACCTCAACAGTAATGTAAGTGATCTATCCACCTCAACATTAATGTGAGTGACCGACCCACTTAAACAGTAACGAAAGTGACCTCCCGCTCAGTATTGTGAGTGACCTACCCACCTCACCAGTAATGTGAGTCACCTACACAATTCAAAAGTAATGTGAGCTACCACCCACCTACACAGTAATGTGAGTGAATTACCCACCTTAACAGTAATGTGAGTGACCCACCCAACTCAACAGTAACAAGAGTGACCTATCCACCTTAAGAGCAATGTGAGTGACCGAACAACCGCAACAGCAATGTGAGTGACCTACCCACCTCAACAGTAATGTCAGTGACCTACCCCCTTCAACAGTAATGAGAGTGACCTTCCCAACTCAACAGTAAAATGGGTACTCTACCTACCTCAACAGTAATGTGAATGACCGACCCACTTAAACAGTAATGTGAGTGATCTACCAACCTCAACACTAATGTCACTGACCTACTCACCTCAACAGTAATGTGATTGACGTACCCACCTCAACAATAAATAGAGTGACCTACCCACCTCAATAGTAATGTGAGTGAATTACCCACCTCAACAGTAATGTGAGTGACCTACCCTCCTAAACAGTAATGTGAGTGAATTACCCACCTCAGCAGTAATGAGAGTGACCTACCTACCTCAAGAGTTATGGGAGAGACATACTCACCATAACACTACTGTGAGTGACATAACTAAATCAAAAGTAACGTGAGCGATCTACCCACCTCAACAGTAGTGTGATTGACCGACCAATCTCAACAATCTCAACAGTAATGTTAGTGGTCTAACCACCTCAAGAGTAATGAGAGTCACATCCCACCTGAAGAGTAATATGAGTGACCTACCCACCTCAACAGAAATGTGAGTGACCTACACTCTTAAAAAGTAATGTGAGTTACCACACACCTCAACAGTAATGTGAGTAACATACCCACCTCAACAGTAATGTGAGTGACCTACCCACCTCATCATTAATATGAGTGACCTATCCACCTCACCAGTAATGAGAGTGACTCACCCACTTCAACAGTAGTGTGGGTCATCTATACACCTCAACAGTAATGTGAGTGACCGCCACACTTAAACAGTAATGAGAGTGACCTCCCACTCATCAGTAATGTTGGTGACCTTCCCACCTCAATGGTAATGTAAGTGACCTACACACCTCAAAAGTATTGTGAGTTACTACCTACCTAAACAGTAATGTCAGTGAATTTCCCACCAGAACAGGAATGTGAGTGACCGATCCAACTCAACAGTAACCAAATTGACTAATCCACCTTAACAGTAATGTGAGTGACCGAACCACCTCAACAGTAATGTGAGTGACCTACCCTCCTCAATAGTAATGTGAGTGACGTACCCACCTCAACAGTATTGAGGGTGACCTAACCACCTTAACAGTAAAATGGGTGATCTACCTACCTCAACAGTAATGTGAGTGACCGACCCACTTAAACAGTAATGTGATTGACCTACCCACCTCAACACTAATGTCAGTGACCTACTCACCTCAACAGTAATGTGATTGACTTACCCACCTCAACAGTAATGAGAGTGACCTACCCACCTTGGCAGTAATGCGAGTGATCTACCCACGTCAAGAGTAATGTGAGTGAATTACCCACCTCAACAGTAATGTGAGCGACCTGCCCACCTCAGCAGTAAAGAGAGTGACCTAACCACCTCAATAGTAAGGAGAATAGCCTGCCCACCTTAACAGTAATATTAGTGACCTACCCATCTCAACAGTAATGAGAGTGACCTCCAACCTCAACAGTAACGTGAGTTACCTTCCCACCTGAACGGTGAGTGACCTACACAGCTCAACAGTAATGTGAGTGACCTATCACCTCAAAAGTAATGTGAATTACCACCCACCTCAACAGTAATGTGAGTGAATCACCCACCTCAACAGTAGAGTGAGTGACCGACCCAGCTCACCACTAACGAGAGAGACCTATCCACCTCAAAAGTAATATGAGTGACCGACCCACCTCAAAAGTAATGTAAGTGACCTACCCACCTCAACAGTAATGTGAGTGACATACCTACAACAACAGTAATGAGAACGAACTACCCACCTCACCAGTAATGTGGGTGACCTACCCACCTCAACAGTAATGTGAGTGACCGACCCACTTAAACAGTAATGCGAGAGACCTAAACAGTGACATACCCACCTCAATAGTAATGTGACTGACCTACCCACCTAAACTGTAATAAGAGTGACCCACCTACATCAACAGTAATGTGAGTAATCTACCCACCTCAACAGTAATGTCAGAGAATTAGCCACCTCAACAGTAATGTTAGAGAATTAGCCACCTCAACAGTAATGTGAGTGACCGACCCAACTCAGCAGTAATGTGAGTGATCTATCCACCTCAATAGTAATATGAGTGACCGACCCAACTTAACAGTAACGAGAGTGACCTACCCACCTTAACAGCAATGTGAGTGACCGAACAACCTCAACAGTAATGTGAGTAACCTACCCACCTCAACAGTAATGTGAGTGAACTACCCACCTCAACAGTAATGAGAGTGACCTACCCACCTCAACAGGAAAATGGGTGATCTACCCACCTCAACAGTAATGTGAGTGACCGACCAACTTAAACAGTAATGTGAGTGACCTACCCACCTCAACATTAATGTCATTTACCTACTCACCTCAACAGTAATGTGATTGACCTACCCACCTGAGCAATAATAAGAGCGCCCTGCCCGCCTGAACAGTAATGCGAGTGATCTACCCACTTCAACAGTACTGTGAGTGAATCACCCACCTCAACAGTAATGTGATCGACCAACCCACTTCAAAAGTAATGAGAGGGACCTATCCACTTCAACAGTAATATGAGTGATCTACCCACCTCAGCTGTAATGTGTGTGACCTACCTACCTCAGCAGTAATGAGAGTGACCCACCCACTTCAATAGTAATGAGAGTAGCCTACCCACCTTAATAGTAATATTAGTGACCTAACCACCTCAACAGTAATGAGAGTAAACCTCCCACCTCAACAGTAATGTGAGTGACCTACCACCTGAACAGTGAGTGACCTACCCACCTCAACAGTAATTAGAATGACTTACACACCTCAAACGTAATGTGAGTTACCACCCATCTCACCAGTAATGTGAGTGAAGTACCCACCTCAACAGTAATGTTAATGACCGACCCAGCTCAACAGCAATGAGAGTGACCTATCCAACTCAACAGAAATATGAGTGACCGACCCTCCTCAACAGTAATATTAGTGACCGACCTACCTCAAAAGCAATGAGAGTGATCTATCCACTTCAACAGTGAAATGAGTGATCTACCAACCTCAACGGTAATGAGAGTAACCTACCCACATCAACAGTAATGAGATTGACGTACCCACCTCAGCAGTAATATGAGTGACCTACCCACCTCAACAGCGATATGAATGACCCTCCCACTTTAACTGTAATGTGAGTAACCTACCCACCTAAACGGTAATGAGAATGACCTACCCATCTCAACATTAATGTGGGTGATATAGCCACCTCAACGGTAATGTGAGTGACCTACCCGCCTCAACAGTAATGTGAGTGAACTGCACACCTCAACAGTAATGTGAGTGACCTACTTTCCCCAGGAGTAATATGAGTGACATATCTACCATAACAGTACTGTGAGTGACCTAACCATATAAATAGTAATGTGAGTGACCTAACCACATCAACAGTAATATGAGTGACCAATCCACCTCAACATTAGTGTGAGTGAGAGATGCACCTCAACTGTAATAAGAGTGGCATACACATGTCAACAGTAATGTTAGCGACCTCCCCACCTCGACGATAATGTGAGTGACCAACCACCTTAACAGTAATGTGACATATCCACCATAACAGTACTATGAGTGACCTAACCATATGAATAGTAATATGAGTGAACTAACCACATCAACAGTAATATGAGTGATCTACCCACCTCAAAAATAATTTGAATGACCTACCCACCTTAACAATAATTTGAGTAACATATCCACCACAACAGTACTGTGAGTGACCTAACCACATAAATAGTAATGTGAGTGACCTAAACATATCAACAGTAATATGAGTGATCTATCCACCTCAACATTAGCGTGAGTGAGAGATGCACCTCAACAATGATAATAGTGGCATACCCATGTCAACAGTAATGTTAGTGACCTCCCCACCTCCACAGTAATGTGAGTGACCTACCCACCTCAACAGTAATATGAGTGACATACCCACCTAAACAGTAATGTGATTGACCTACCCACCTCAACAATAATGAGAGTGACCTACCCACCTAACCAGTGGTGTGAATAATCTACCCACTTCAACAGTAACATGAGTGAATTACCTACCTCAACAGTAATGTGAGAGACCTACCCACCTCAACAGTAATGAGAGTGACCTATCCACTTCAACAGTGCTATGAGTGACCTACCCACCTCAACGGTAATGTGTGTGACCTTTCCACCTAAACAGTAATGTGAGTGAATTACCCACCTCAACAGTAACGAGAGTGACCTACCTACCTCAAGAGTTATGGGAGTGACATACCCACCATAACAGTATTGTGAGTAACATAACCACATCAACAGTAATGTGAGCGATCTACCCACCTCAACAGTAGTGTGATTGACCGACCCATTTCAACAATAATGAGAGTGGCTTACCCATAGCAATAGTAATGTTAGTGACCTACCCACCTTAACAGTAATGAGAGTCACCTCCCACCTCAAGAGTAATGTGAGTGACCTACCCACCTCAACAGTAATGTGAGTGACCTACACCCCTCACAGCAATGTGAGTTACCACCCACCTCAACAGTAATGTGAGTGAATTACCCACCTCAACAGTAAAATGGGTTTTCTACCCACCTCAACAGCAATGTGAGAAACCCACTTAAACAGTAATGTGAGTGGCCTAAGGACCTAAACAGCAATGTCAATGACCTACCCACCTTAACAGTGATGTGATTGACCTACCCATCTCAACAGTAATGAGAGTGACCTATCCACCTCAAGAGTAATATGAGTGATCTACCCAACTCAACAGTAATATGACTAAATTAGCCACCTCAACAGTAATATGAGTGACCAACCAACCTCAACAGCAATGAGAGTGACCATTCCACTTCAACAGCAATATGAGTGATCCACCCAACTCAATTGTGATGTGGGTGACCTACCCGCCTCAACAGTAATGAGAGTGACCTAATCATCTCAACAGCAATGTGAGTGATCTACCCTCCTCAGCAGTAATATGAGTGACCTGCCCACATCAACAGTAATGAGAGTGACCTACCCACCTCAACAGTAATGTGAGTGATACACCCACCCCAACAGTAATGTGAGTGACCGACCCACCTCAACGGTAATGTGTTTGACCTACCCACCTAAACAGTAATGTGAGTGAATTACCCACCTCAACAGTAATGAGAGTGACCTACCTACCTCAAGAATTATGGGAGTGACATACCCACCATAACAGTACTGTGAATGATCTACCTACCTCAACAGTAGTGTGGCTGACTGACCCATATCAACAATGATGAGAATGGCCTATCCATATCAACAGTAATGTGAGTGAATTACCCACCTCAACAGTAATGAGAGTGACCTACTTACCTTAACAATTATGGGAGTGACATACCCACCATAACAGTATTGTGAGTGACATAACCACATCAACAGTAATGTGAGTGATCTACCTACCTCAACAGTAGTGTGATTGACTGACCCATATCAGCAATGATGAGAATGGCCTATCCATATCAACAGTAATGTTAGTGACCTACCAACCTCAACAGTAATGCGAGTCACCTCCCACATCAGGAGTAATGTGAGTGACCTACCCACCTCAACAGTAATGTGAGTGACCTACACTCTTCAAAAGTAATGTGATTTACCATCCAACTCAAAAGTAATGTGAGTGAATTACCCACCTCAACAGTAATGTGAATGACCGACCCACCTCAACAGTAATGTGAATGACCTACACTCCTCAAAAGTAATGTTTCTTACAACCCACCTCAAAAGTAATGTGAGTGAAGTACCCACCTCAACATCAATGTGAGTGACCTACACACCTCAAACGTAATGTGAGTTACCACTCACCTGAACAGTAATGTGAATGACTTTCCCACCTTAGCAGTAATGTGAGTCATATATCCACCATAACAGTACTGTGAGTGACCTAACCACATAAATAGTAATGTGAGTGACCTAACCACATCAACAGTAATGAGGGTGACCTATCCACTTCAACAATGAGTGACCTACCCACCTCAACTGTAATGTGAGTGACCTACATGCCTCAACAGTAATGAGAGTGGCCTACCCACCTCAACAGTAATGTGAGTGACTTACCCTCCTCAGCAGTAATATGAGTGACCTGCCCACATCAACAGTAACGAGAGTGGCTTAATCAGCTCAACAGTAATGTGAGTGATATACCCACCTTAACAGTAATGTGAGTGACCGACCAACTTAAACAATAATGAGAGTGACCTCCCACCTGAACACTAAAATGGGTGTTCTACCCACCTCATCAGAAATGTTAGTGACCGACCCACCTCAACAGTAATGTCACTGACCTGCTCACCTCAACAGCAATGTGATTGACCTACCCACCTCAACAGTAATGAGAATGACCTACGCACCTCACCAGTAATGTAAGTGATCTACCCACCTTAACAGTAATGTGAGTGAATTAGCCACCTCAACAGTAATGTGAGTGATCGACCCACCTCAACAGTAATGAGAGTGACCTATCCACTTCAACAGTAATATGAGTCATCCACCCACCTCAACATTAATGTGAGTGACCTACATGACTCAACAATAATGAGAGTGACCTACACACCTCAACAGTAATGTGACTTACCCTCCTCAGCAGTAATATGAG
This sequence comes from Panulirus versicolor, assembly GCA_032361705.1. Taxonomy (NCBI): domain Eukaryota; kingdom Metazoa; phylum Arthropoda; class Malacostraca; order Decapoda; family Palinuridae; genus Panulirus; species Panulirus versicolor. The sequence goes on along the minus strand of JAUUDZ010043523.1, from coordinate 2,434 downwards.
TGACCTGCCCACATCAACAGTAATGAGTGGCCTAATCACCTCAACAGTAATGTGGGTGATATACCCACCTTAACCGCCACATTTAAACAATAATGAGAGTGACTTCCCACTTCAACAGTAATGTGAGTGACTTATCCACCTCAACAGTAATGTGAGTGACCTACACACCTCAAACGTAATGTGAGTTACCACTCACCTGAACAGTAATGTGAGTGACCTTCCCACCTTAGCAGTAATGTGAGTCATATATCCACCATAAAAGCACTGTGTGTGACCTAACCACATAAAGAGTAATGTGAGTGACCTAACAACATCAACAGTAATGAGGGTGACCTATCCACTTCAACAATAATTTGAGTGACTAACCCACCTCAACAGTAATGTGAGTGACATCTCCACCATAACAGCACTGTGAGTGACATAACCACATCAACAGTAATTGAGTGATCTACCCACCTCAAAAGTAGTGTGATTGACCGACCCATCTAAACAATAATAAGAGTGGCCTACACATATCAACAGTAATTTTAGTGACCTACCCACCTCAACAGTAATGAGATTCACCTTCCACCTCAAGAGTAATGTGAGTGACCTGCCGACCTCAACAGTAATGTTAGTGACCTACACACCTCAAAAGTAATGTGAGTTACCACCCACCTCAACAGTAATGTGAGTGAATCTTCCACCTCAACTGTAATGTGAATGACCGACCCACCTCAACAGTAACGAGAGTGACCTATCCACTTCAACAGTAATGTGAGTGACCTAACCACTTCAACAGTAATGTGAATGACCTACCCACCTCAACAGTAATGTGAGTGACCTACCACCTCAACAGTGATGAGTGACCTACCCACCTCATCAGTAAAATGGGTGATCTACCAAAGTCAACAGTAATGTGAGAAACCGACCACTTAAACAGTAATGTGAATGACCTACCTACCTCAACAGAGATGTGATTGACCTACCCACCTCAAAAGTAATGTAAGTGATCTACCCACCTCAAAAGTAATGTGAGTGAATTAACCACCTCAACAGTAATGTGAGTGACCAAGCCACCTCAACAGCAATGAGAGTGACCTATAGATTTTAAAGTAATATGAGTGATCTACCCACCTCAACTTTAATGTGAGTGACCTAACCACCTCAACAGTAATGAGAATGACCTACCTCAACAGTAATGTGAGTGACCTTCACTCCTTAGCTGTAATATGAGTGACCTGCCCACCTCAACAGTAATGAGAGTGATCTACCCACCTCAACAGTAATGTGGGTGATCTACCGACCTCAACAGTAATATGAGTGACCGACCCACTTAAACAGTAATGAGAGTGACCATCCCAACTCAACAGTAATGTGAGTGACTTACCCACCTCAACAGTAATGTGAGTGACCTACACACCTCAAAAGTAAATTGGTTACCACCTACTTCAACAGTAATGTAAGTGAATTACCAACCTCAACAGTAATGTGAGTGACCGACCCACCTCGACCGTAACGAGAGTGGCCTATCCACCTCAGCAGTAATGACAGGGACCTATCCACTTCAACAGTACTATGAGTGACCTACCCTCCTCAACTGTAATGTGAGTGACGTACCCACCTCAACAGTAATATGTGTGACCTAGCCACCTCAACAGTAACATGTGTGACATACCCACCTAAGCAGTAATGGAAGTGAATTACTCACCTCTATAGTAATGATAGTGACCTACCTACCTAGAGTAATAGGAGTGACATAGCCACCATAACAGTGCTTGGATTGAACTAACCACATCAACAGTAATGATGGTGACCTACCTACCTCAACAACAATCAGAGTGACCTATCCATTTTAAAAGTAATATGAGTGATCTATCCAACCCAACAAATTATTAGTTACCTACCCACCTCAACAGTAATGAGAATGACCTACCTCAACAGCAATGTGAGTGACCTTCCCTCCTCAGCTGTAATATGAGTGACCTGCCCACCTCAACTGCAATGATAGTGATCTTCCCACCTCAACAGTAATGTGGGTGATCTACCCACCTTCAACAGTAATATGAGTGACCGACCCACTTAAACAGTAATGAGAGTGACCATCCCACCTCAGCAGTAATATGAGTGACTTACCCACCTCAACAGTAATGTGAGTGACCTGCACACCTCAAAAGTAATGTGAGTTACCACCTACCTCAACAGTAATGTGAGTGAATTACCAACCTCAACAGTAATGTGAGTGACCGACCTTCCTCGACCGTAACGAGAGTGGCCTATCCACCTCACCAGTAATGACAGGGACCCATTCACTTCAATAGTACTATGAGTGACCTACCCTCCTCAATTGTAATGCGAGTGACCTACCCACCTCAACAGTAATATGTGTGACCTACCGACCTGAACAGAAATAGGAGTGAATTACCCACCTCTATAGTAATGATATTCACCTACC
>JAUUDZ010043522.1:0-21341 GCA_032361705.1 Panulirus versicolor | reverse complement strand
AGAACATTGAAATAAAATTTATTTAAGATGACATAGGATAAGAATATTGTATGTTTATATGGGTGAAGTATTCTAATAGTATAAGAATATTGTATGTTTATATAGGCAAAGTATTAGAATATTCTTTGTTTTACATGTGCAAACTTAGAGTATATTCTTTATGTATGGCAGCAATAAGTCTTAAAGGATGACTTATGCTTGCAGTTTGAGCCACTGATTTATGAGGACAGATTACTAGAACATCTTTCTTTACAACTACATTGTGTATCAGAATGTCATTTGTTATGATGCCAGAGTATCAGAATATTCCTTTATTTAAGATGTAGAATATTAGGATTTCCCAGTATTAACGATAACAGAACATCAGATTATTCTCTGTAGAATGGCAGAGCATCAGAATGTCCACCGTTTATGGTGATAAAATTTCAGAATATCCATTCTTTATCACTGCATAACACCAGAGTTTCAAATATTTCTGATCACAAGCCATCCACAACTTGTTAAGGATGCAGCTATTTTTCTTTTTCCCTACAGGACATCGACTATGAGGGATTCCGGTTGTTCATGAACACGTATCTGGAGTTGGAGACACCGGAGGAATTGTGCCGGCACCTCTTCCTTTCCTTTGTTAAGCGGCCTAGACCGCAGCCAGTTGAGCCAAAGTCTATCAAGGTCAGTCTGTAGCTAAGAGTCTCTCAGGCTTAAGCTTGTCAGTTTTCCATCTCAGGCTACCCCAGGCCCAGCTCTATCATAGTGAGTCTTGTTGGAGTTCTCAGCTCCAGATCCACCATAGAAACTTTCTGGGCTCATTGCATGTAACAATAGTTTAATCCCTGATTTCTTTGGGGACTCAAATTCCTTTAAGTCCATCTTAGGAACTCTTGTAGGTGTCTCAAGATGTGGCCCAGCAGAATTAAGTCCTTTTAAACTAACTGATGCAATTACATCATCATGGTTGTGTTTAAACAACCTTATTTACAAGTAAATAGGGGAAATCCATCCAGGAGTCACAGATGACGAGTCTCAAGGTAAAGAAAATTACTGAAATGTATTAAAAGGGATGGTAGGTCATGATTCATACCATGATTTGAAATCCTTAATCTTGAATGCTCATTTATTAAGTGCTGCTGTACAGTAGTTGCTCTTAAAGGTAAAATGGCCTTTTTGATTTCACACTGTGTTGATTGGAATATCAGTACTATTTATATCTCTTGCATTGTTTTTAATATTTTACCTTCACCCATTTGTATTTGCAATATACTTTATTAGGATTTAGGTATGATCTGCAGGAACAAAGAGAAATGTTTTTTATGCAGTATCTTACAGATGCTTTGATGATTTCATTCATAAATTGTAAAGGTACACTCATTAATGATTCCACATTTGCAAGACTTAGGTGAAGAGAACAAGTTCATTGATAACATGGAAACAGATATGAGGATTGTTGTAGTGAACAGATATGTTACTGATTATTTCAACAGGAGATGGCAGTGATGTTCTCTGCAACTGCTTGTGCCCCCATAACCTCCCACAACACCTCTGGGGGATCCATTAGCAACCTAGCTAGCTGTGCTGTAAGTGAGAATGTTCCTGTCAGTGGCAGGTCTGAGGGAACTGGGGCCAGCCTGGCTGAGAAGCTGCATGGCCTTACAGAAAAATTCTCCTCTCTCAGCCACAATCGTTCAGATTCTGAAGTTTCGAGCCGCACCAGAACTGGTATGTTATTTTGTTTTTCTCAGAAAATTGTTGTATCTTAATTTGGCCCAAGGCCCCTTAAATCTGTTCTACAACAATATTTTATGTGCTACATGTAAAAAAGTCTTAAAATAACACAGATAACACATGTATTAATTGGATTTTTAATACATGATTATATTAACTTCAAGAACAATGCTTAAGATACACTAAATTACAGATTTATCCAGAGAGCTGGGAATCCCTGCCATCTACCTGTCTGCAGGACTAGGGTTGGGGACTTCATTTCTAGAAAATCAATTACTACAAAAAGTGTTTAGTTTGTGTACACATTATTCAGCACATATTCATACTTGCTTGCCTTCTGTCCATTCCCAGTGCCACCCAGCCCAACAGGAAACAGCATCACTACCCCTCGCTTCAGCGAGGTAGCGCCAGAAAAACAGACAAAAATGGCCACATTCGTTCACACTCAGACTCTAGCTGTCACATGTATTGCACCGAAACCATAGCTCCCTATCCACATCCAAGCCCCGCAAACATATCCATGGTTTACCCAGACATTTCACATGCCCTGGTTCAGTCCATTGATAGCACGTCGACCCTAGTATACCACATTGTTCCAATTCACTCTGTTCCTTACCCTCCTGCATGTTCATGCCCTAACCACTCCCATTAATTTTCACTCCATCCTTCCACTTGCATGTTTGAAGGTCGAGTAGTTCTAACAATGTTATATGGATGAGAGGGATCTGCAAAGAAGATTGGATGTGTTGGAAATGAAATGTTTGAGAACATTTTGTAGTGTGAGGTGGTTTGATTGAGTAAGTAATGAAAGGGCAAGAGAGATGTGTGAAAATAAAAAGAGAGCAGAAGAGGGTATGTTGAAATGGTTTGGACATATGGAGAGAATCAGTGAGGAAAGATTGACAAAGAGGATATATGTATCAGAGATGGAGGGAACAAGGAGAAGCAGGAGACCAAATTGGAGGTGGAAGGATGGGGTTAAAAAGATTTTGAGCGACTGGGGCCTGAACATACAGGAGGGCGAAAGGCGTGCAAGGAACAGAATGAATTGGAGCAGTGTGGTATACTGGGGTCAACGTGCTGTCAGACTAAACTAGGGCATGTGAAGCATATGGGGTAAACCATGGAAAGATCTATAGGACCTGGTTGTGGATAGGGAGCTGTGGTTTTGATGCATTACACAAGACAGCTAGAGACTGAGTGTGAATGAATGTGGCCTCTTTTGTCTGTTTTTCTGGCGCTACCTTCCTGAAGTGGGGGGTAGCAATGCTGTTTCCTGTGGGGTAGGGTAGTGACAGGAATGGTATGAATATGTACTTTTATGTATAAGTCTGTGTATATATATGTATATGTAAGTATATGTTGATATGTATATGTATGTATATGTGCATATATGGACGTTTATGTACATATGTGTGTATATGAGTGGATGGGCCGTTCTTCATCTGTTTCCTGGCACTACCTTGCTGACACGCGAAACAGTGATCAAGTATTAATATATGAGCAACTTGATTAAGTGTGGACTGGCTGCTGCGAATGGGATTCGGACCCATGTGGACTCAACCAGGGGAGCCTATAAATGTATGTGTGTGTGTGTTGATCATCCATGCTTTTACACTACCTACTGCCATTTACTTTCCCATTGCCTGTGATCTTGCTTTCTCTCTTCAACCTGCCTTGTACTTCCTACAATATATGGCTAATATAAATGTACACAACATTGTAGAATTTCACCTCGTGAACCCCTGTTTTTGCTGACAATGTGGTCTCAGTTTTATATGTTATAGTTAGTTCTTGACTATTTCATGTATGTAAAAGTCCTACCAATGGATCAAGTTCATCAGTAATGTTTTGGATATTTTTGTAGGGATTTAAAAAGACAACAGCCAAAATTGTTCAGGAAGGTTCCTCATGTGCCACTTTTCTGCAAGGTATGTGCAGATGGATATTTTCATTCAGTACTTTGTAATGACAACACAGAAGGAATGGGCTGCATGAAATTATAATCTTTGTCCTTTCAGTTGGTGCCAACCTTTTGCTGCTGGTGTGCAACCCATCTATGGCCAGGACAGAAGTTGCTTGTGCAACATGTGGGGCCCATGTTGGTCATGTTTTTGATGATGGGCCCAAACCCACAGGGAAGCGCTTCTGTGTTAATTCTTCATCACTATCCTTCAAAGCTCAGGGACCTGTGGATGACACCTGTGTCCGTAATTTAGAACAAAAGGTTCGTATTTAAGCCTCATCTTGCTTAGTATGTTTTTATCTTAGTAGGGGTAAAGAGATTAATCCAGGGATTTGGATGTATGTGCCTTATTGCCATTCTTCAGGTTTGGGACTAGGGACCCCACTTTGAGGAAATCATTCATATATATGTTGCTTGTATAATGCTGTTTGTAAATGGGAAGCTATTTAGAATAATAAGATAGAATAGATTATTTCATTTATATTTGCTGATAGATCATAATGATAAGAAGACTCAAACCCTTAGAAAAAAAAATACCATCTTAATGAAGCATTAACAGGGCTTAACACATTTATAACTGTAAATATCCTGTGGATTTGATTAGAGTAACAGAAACTTCACTGGAGGGAGGTGACAATTAAGAGACACGGGACACAGAAAGCAAAAGTATTATAGGAAAATATATTTATGGATACCAGAGGTAGAGTTTATTTGTCAGACCAAAGAAATGTACTTGTAATGGATGATAATGGGTATTCCTTGAATGAGTAGATGATTAGATCCAAAAATGCTTAAAGACCGTGTGACAGTAGTGTTCTGTGAATGATGGAAGTTGATAATGCGAGAAAAACAAGGGAGAAAATGGGAACACCAGTGAAGGTGGGTGAGGTACCAAGCAGAGATAAAATGAAGAGGAGATGGAGTAAATTCTTCGAAGGACTGTTGAATGAGTCTGGTGGTAATATGATGGCAGATGTAGGGTGTTTGGATCTGGAAGGTATGCAAATTAAGGGAGTCACGGCAGGTGGTTTGGTAAAAAGAGGTGTATAGGATGAAATGTCGCAAGTTGATGGTATTACAGATGAACTTCTTAAGAAAGAGGTTGACTTTGCAATTCATTGGTCAGTTACAATTTTCACTGTATGTATGAATTATGGTGAAATGTCTGAGTATTGGTAGAATGCATGTATAGTGCCATTGTATAAGGAAAGTGGGACAAAGGTGAATGTTTGAGAGACAGAGGGATAATTTTGCTGAGTTTACAAGGTGAGTTGTACATGAGAGTGGTAATTGAAAGGGTGACATCATGCACATAGCATCTGATTAGGGAGAAACATTTATGGATTTTGAGAAAGGCTTTCGTTTCCTTTCCCATTCATTAGTTAAACTGACATTGCACTCTAACATTTGCACACAGAAAATTTGGTAATGAAATTATGGTAATTTGTAGCCATGAATCCAATGTAACACTCAAGAATACCAAGAAGTTAGGTTTTCCAATAATGACAGAGTATTTCTTAAACTTCATTTTTTCCTCAAATTCCTCAAGGATGCAGTCAGAAGCCATCTACCTTACACATTTTTTTCACATACCTGACATAGAAATGGAAGAAAGATTTTACCATTAAGACATATATGATTTATGTCATAGCTAACTTGACACCAAATTTCTTTGTCCATATTTCATGATTGTATGTTTTATACTAAGAATTATATAAGCTACTTACAGTATATCATTTTCCCTAACAGGAGAAAGTCAGGTCATTATCAACACCCAGACCAGCAGAACCTCTGGTGCACCTTGCCTCGCCATCTAACTCTTGTGCTCTTGGAGCTCGCATGTGCTTCCGAGTATCCAACATGGATGTATGTGAGGCCACCACACCACAATCCTGAGACACGTCAATTGGTCCCAGTGGGGGACGTGAGACTGTAGGTTCTCTTGGCACCAGTGCAACTTTGACAGATGGTGTAGTTAAGGATATTCATGCCACCACTCAAGAGCCATCAAAACTTGTAAAGGTATCACACATATCTGTTCCAGCACCTAAGCATGTAATTCAGGGGGCTAGTGAAGAAGCCTGTAGAAACATGAAGATTAGGAATGAGTGGCTTGCTGCGACACATGTAAATCAGGATGCAGGTACAATTACCTCAAAGAGCATAAAGAGTTCTACAGAAAGAGAAAAGTTTTTTATGGACAAGAAATCATCAAAAGAATCTGAAAGTATCAAAACAGCAGCTTCACGGGATGGTTCTAATGTAATTGATGTAACAGAACAGAATGAAAATATAAGTGTATCTGAAGATCAAAATAATGAGATTATCAATAGCAAAAACTCCTTAGAGCCTACAACTAATAACTTGAATTCTAGGATTAACTTGAAATCTCCTTCAGAAAAAACAGGTTCATTTATGAATGGCGCAGTGAAAACCCTTGATAATGAAAGTCTGAAGTGTGAACTAGAAAACAATTCTAAGGGCTCTAATCTCTCCACAACCAGACATTCACCCCATGCACTAGGTACTGTAAAATTAAGTAGAGATAAATGCAACAATGAAGAAATTATTTCAACCCATGGTCAAGACTTTGAAATAAAAAATGGTAATTATGATGAACCAGTACAATATTTTGACTCAAATCAGTCAAAGAACACAGAGGAAAAGACACTGATTAATGAAAAGAATTTAGAGATTCCTAGGAATTCTAAAGTTGACGTCAATAATTCTGAAGGACCTGTACCTAATGGTGCTGTTATTACAAATGGGTGGCCTGATATCAAAGATTACACTGTAGAACAAAAAGAAAACATACAAAATGTGGAGGTTAAAATGAAATTAGAATTAAATGCTTCAATTTCATGTGAAGAGAATCTAAGTTTAGAAATTCATGAGAAAAAAGATAGTGCCAAAGATAACAAAGCACCTTCTGAAACTCTAGTCAAACAGAAAAAAGATAGTAAAGTTTCCAAGTTTGTGCGGATGTTCAACAGAAAAGAAACACCAGCTGCTGAGGGTAGGGAAAGATCCTCAATAAAAAGACACCCAAGTAGAGTGTGGGGAATGTGTTTACAGGTTCAGAGTCCTAATGCTGAGGAGGAAAATGATGTTGACAGTGGTTCTAAGTGGACTGAGAGAGACAGCATAAAAAGTGAACCTCTCATAGATAACGATTTTAGTGAAATTAAGTCTAGTTCAGATTTAGAAACTGAGAGAGGTAAAACATCTTCCAGTTATAGTAATATAGAGGAAGCTGGCCATCATTCTCTTGACTTCATTACATGTGATAGTTTAAATGAGAAGAAGAAAAACCTCAAATTAGACAACGACAAGAAGAATAGGAATTTGATAAGAAATATAGGAGGACGAAGATCATTTGATAGGCCACAGAGAATGGCCAAGATTCTTACTAAGAGATCCAACACGTTAGATGATGTAGATAGCAGCAGTATATTTTCTAGATCAAGTAAAACCTTGCCTGCCTCACCTACCTCGGAGATCTCTGGATCAGAGCAGGATTCTAATGTTTCTCACCCCTTTTACAGAAAATTCTACAGTCACTGCATGATCCTTCCTATGCGGAAAAGAAAAAAGGAAATGGACAAGAAATTTGTTGAATATAAATCCCCAAATATTGTAATAGATACTAGCCCACAGAGTACTGCTGTAATTTGGCAGAATGAAGAGGGTTGTAGTAATGATGTAAATGGTGATTCCCAGGAAGTTCATGCAACTGCAGCTCCAACAAAAAGTGAAGAGGAACCTAATGACTCCCCTAGGAAACTTCCTGTGATTGATGATCTTCTTGCAGAAATAATGGAAAATGTTACATTGATGGAGCTTGAGATGAAGGAAGATGAAAAACAGCTTAGCTTTCACAGTCCTGTAGAAGACGGCTTATGCCCAGAACCAGGTGATGACCATAGTGTGACCCACAATACAGAAACTCAATCAGGTATAAGGATTCAGAAGGAAAGTTTAAGAGACATGGGAGATTCCAGCAGAAATGATGGAGCAATAGCAGACCAGAGTGATTCATGGGTTGGGAAGGATAGCTCAGATTTTACAGACATCATTGCCCACACCAGTGGAATCAAAATCTCAAGGTCAAGCTCTCGAGTTGGGTCTCTTATCTCAAAATTTGAACAGGGTGATTCTTGACTGGTGACATATTATATACGTTTTTTTTTCATAGTTTATTTTTAGATAAAGAAACAGCCATTTAAGGATTCTAAACTGAGTAGAAACCCATTTTGAAAAAATTTTTTGCAAACCATTAGTTATATTTTCTTCACAAAAGTGATTACCAGAACGATTTTCATAATGTTTCACTAAAGACACTGTGTCTAATTTATCAGTTTACAATGAGCTTGTGATTATGAGAAATATGAAAAACTTGTCCACGTTATTGTTTGGTTTTGTGTAGAACTTGAGAACTTGTGTACTGCTTCAATGCAGTCTGTTAAGAATTGCATTGGTGTCTTGAGGAACTTATGTAATTATTTATTATGTGAAATTGCTAAATGGAATTCTGTAAATGAATACTGCTGAAAAGTCTGAATTACCAAAATATTGAAGGTATATCGCAAAAGCAAATTGCTTGCTGTTTCTTATTTTCTTTGACGTCTGAAAATTCAAAGAAAAAAGTTATTCTATATAATATCAGTTATTTTGACCTTGCTTTATGCTGTGATTACATAGAGTAATTATATTTTCTGCACTACAGTGTAAGCAATGCTTTTAGACTTCTTGCTAGTCAGGTTTGCTCCAGAAAAATATAGTGACAACTGATACTTTCAGATGATAAACAGAATTTTTTGAATGACATTCTAATCATGATGAAACCAGAACTCTTATTGGTATGATTGGACATATTTCATTCCTGATTTTCTGAGTGACATAAAGTGTGATCAAAATACAGTATTGTAACTCATATTTACAACCTCCATTCTTCTTTATGATGTACATCTGTTCCAAAATTGCATGTATTAAATATAACTCCCATTTTGAAAATGAAGTATATGTGTAAAAAATTTGTTCCACATAATTTTGTACATAAATAACTTTTGAGAAATTATTCTGTATGTTACATAAATAATTTTGTACAGCAACTAATTAATTTTATAGGCAGATGACTAATTTTGTATGAAAACTAAATAAGTTACCCGTACCTACAATATTACTGACATCAAAAGTTCTGACCATCAGGAAACCTAAGTTTACGTAGCCCAGCCTGACTTGACTTAATGTAACCAAACTCAGGTTTAACTTCAGCAAGCTATGGTTAGTTTACATTTGGTCACGTTTCCTATTGGTCAGAGTTGTCTGTGCTTCCTTTTCCTCCCTTTCTCATGTACAATTGTATTTTTTGATACACAATTAATTAGGTTACATACAAAATTGGTTAGAGGAAATGCACAATGATGTAATTATACACAAAAGTATGTTTCTTAAAAGAGATTATTTATGTCACATATAAAATGAAATTACATCCCTTATGAAGAAAGACATACTTTCAGCACAGAATTCACTCCATATTGTTCTTACATGGACAATTCACTTACCATACAGCTCAAGCAGGAGGAGCTGCTTAACCTGTATGGCACCTCGACAATTTTTGACAAATATTAAGCAGTGCTTTAGGTCTCTGGTAATAATCCTTAAGTAGGTATTGACTGACCAAAGTTTGTGGCAAAGATCCTGGATACAGTATCTAGCTTCAAAAGTGGAATGTGGCTTACATAGAGTACCTAGAGATGGATCTGGAGAAGATATGATTTTCGTCTGTTATAGTTTATATTTTCATTGCTTGTAAAGTGTGAATTCCTGGTGGGATTTTATGATAAATATGTCTGTGAGATTTTCATAGGTATACTTATGATGTTATGTACCATAAGTTGTTGAGAACATTACAAGCACTTTACCTATACCTCAATACCATATGATATAACCTAGCCTTTGAAGAATGAGAGAAATCTAGTATTGAAAAATGAGATGCAGTTTACGTCATACTCAGCATTCATGCACACCTTTTAAACTTAACCTGACTAAGTATCAATAACAAAAGACACCAACTTATAACCTAACCGGAGTATCATCATTTGTTGTTCCTTTGCATGTGAACCTTGAAAATTTGATGTTGATTGAAAGATTGTTTTTATATTTTTTTTGTATAAAAGTTTACGTGCTTTATGGTAAAGCTGTCTTCACTGTTTGAATTCAGGTGTGCGCGTTATGCAAATTTTTCTTTTACTTTCACATTACTTTAAAAGAAATTAATTGCAGTCTTTTCTGATGCACCTTTTTTATGTTGGAAATGAAGATTTTTCTTGACTTACTTTGGCCCTTAAATTCTTATTTCAGACATTTCCTCTGTGAAATGAAAATTTTGCCCCAGAAATGAAAATATATACTTTATCTTGTTAATGAGCAGCCTGTCAATTTTTAGCTTCATAAAGGGCAATTCGGGTAATTGTTGCTTTTACTAATAAACTGCTGCCTTTGATGCATAGAGTTGAAAGATAGCTCATTTTCAAAATATAAATATTCATTGTCATTTCTGATTATAGATTTTCATTTCACAAAGGAAATGTCTAAATCAAATATGAAAATTTACAAAGACCATTGACTTAATGAATTATGTTGAAAAAAAGTTGTTTGAGACTGAAAAAAAGGTATTGATAATGATTGAAATAAGAGTTCCAAAGTTGCAAATGTCATTTTATTCTTTAAGGTTCACATAATTTTTTGAGTTTAATAACTACACCAGGCATTTGGTTATCTCCATGAGGACTGCAGAAAACAAGAACTTGATACATATATACCCAAAAATTTAAGAGAGAATATCATAAACATGCCTCTGAAAGTTTCATGTAAAAATATTTATTAAGGCAGTCACAGCAAGAACTTTTTCTTCATTATTCATTGTATATTTCATCATCTACCATTCTTTTAATGTTTTAACATTTCATTCATATTATAATTTCATTTAATTTTATGGTAATGAGAAAGAATATTTATTCAGAATCACATGTAGAGCACATGTGACATGTTTAAGATATATCAAAGCATTAGTAGATACTCTTTATAATGTACAGATTTGTTGTTTATAAGTTGAATCTTGTGTTCATTGATATTCCTCATTTATTGTATGACAAACTTTTATTACTTGATCTTAGAAATACTAGGAATAAAGCCCTCAGTGGTCAAATACAGTTCCCTTGATCATGAAGATCTAAAAACTGTTCATCAGCTGTTGTTGTCTTATTCACTGCAGTTTTGTAAGTCCTAAAAGGGTATTGTCTGACTGTCTTTCCACACGGACTATAAAATCACCAACAGCTGGAGCCCCATGTGTGTAGACTTTCTCCCCATACTATACAAACAGGTGATTACCAGGACATATTTCGTTTAACAAACACTTTATATTGACCGTTATATTTCCCAGAGGTCAGCTGATCCTGTGATAACCAAATACGGAGCTTGATTAAAGATATGTTTTGAACAACACAAATATCACACCATCTTCTAAAATACACTGCAGCCCCATTTTACCCACTCATTAGGCATTTGATGTTACAACTAATGTAGAAAAAGAATATTTTTATATATGAATTATCATAACTATGCTCAATTTTTGCTTTCCTTCATCAACATTCTTTTGTTATGAACCTGATCGTTATTTACCGGCATGATCATTTGTGACGTATGCATTAATACAAATGTTTATAAAGAGCTGAGTTAGAAATACCCCAACTAGTGTGAGGTAACAAACTTTCCCAAAGCTTATACTAACTTGTCACTGGTATTATAATGGTTATAAGATTTTTCCTTATATTTTGGTTCACTAAAAGGTGTTGCCTGCATCAGTTAGTAATGACAACCAAGTGGTTCTTTTTAAACCGAGTTGCTATTTCCAGAATTTTGCTTACTAGATAATTTTCAAACACCAGAAATACAATAAAGATATGGTTAATCCTAATGGGAAAATTATATTCAAAATGCAGTTAAATCTTTTATATATTTGACTAAGTGTGTGTAGCAATAATTTTCTTATACCTGCTTGCCAGCAATAATATGCATGTCAATAAAATCCATCCTTGTGTCTCAAGAGCACTGGAGGACCGTATTTGGCCCAAGCACCCTAGAGAAGGACTGTAACTACCAAAGCCACCAAGTGAAATACAGAATTGAACTGAAGAGGAAGTAAATTACCAATACCAGGTGGACTGCATATGTAGGTAACCAATGTGGTAAAATCTAATGGCATACTGTTGATGACTGCAATGCAAGTGATCACATCACACTGATAACAGTCAAAATCGTTGTGGCTGTAGTGAAGAGAGGACCTGAGTGTCATTTTCAGTAGGGGGAGTGTAGAGTTATTTCAGTTTTTGTTAATCTGCAAAACCCCCATGTTGGCAGTTTTTGAAGGGTTGCAACTTGCTGATCATAAGTGTAGGTGAAAAAATATAACACTTTGACTATTTAGAAAATTCTTTTTTCATCACCAGCTTACTTTTACTTACAATTTTCCAATGTCAACCGTAGCCATCATATATAAAGATCTGAAGCTGTCCTACCATGACAGTAATGTAAGTAGTTAGATAAGTAGATAATTTGATACATATAGATCCTTTTAGTCAGTCTTTCTTCACTTATCCTCACCAAATGTATCGACCATTTTAGCACTCCCTCGTTATCTCTCTTATTCACACTGCATTTACTACCACATCTCTCATACATCATCATTCTTTATGTGACCATCCTGCCTCACACCACATATTATCTTCAAGCATTTCATTTCCAGTATGTTCTTTCTTTTGTGCTCAAGGCCTAAGACTCATCCATTGAACATTACTGGGACAACTATGCCTTCAAACACCCATCTTTGATATAACATACACTAATCTCTCTTTCCACACCCTTTTATGCACCTTTCTGTAGCCATCTTTTCTACCCTATGGCTCATTTCATCCCAGTGGTTCCACCTGCTGCCTTGTCCCTTCCCAGGTACATGAAGCACTCTAGGTCCACCTATTTCAAAGGTAACCTTAAATCATCTAATCTCACCTTCTGCAGCAACTCATTACCTAACTTTTGTTTGCATTTATTCTTAACTCTCTCTTATTACATGCACTCCCAGACACTGTTACCAGCTTTTGGAGTTTCCTTTTTGAGTCTGCTGCCAGAGTCATGTCATCTGAAAACAGCAATTGATTCACCTCCCTTGTCCCCCACCTTCAATCTACTGTAGACCTATCCCCTGTTCCAAGATCATTACATTCCCTTCCCCCACCACTCCTCATGTAAACAGATTAAACAAGTAAATTGACATCACACATCCTTGATGCAGACCCATAGAGTTGAGTGATATGCTATTTCTCCCGCCAAAGTACTGATTGGTGTGCATATTCAAAAAGATTTGTACTTGACTTTCCATATGCTCTTTCCATATGTGGAAAAGATTATGGCTTATTTACTAAACTGTCATACAGATGTTTTGAGTGGTTAAAAGGTCTGCTGATGAAATAATGGCTCTGTAGCTATCATTGTGGAAGAAATAATGATACTGCCTAAGGAACTTGTCAGAGGTTTGGTATAATAATGAAAGCCAAGAGACTATCATGCTGCTTTTCATTCATTTAAAGTAGCGGTGATACTGTAGTTATTGTAGTATTATACATTTGCAAACAGGACACATGATTTTAGAATTAACTATATTATGATTTTTTTTTTCAAAAATGGGAAGTCTTTAGGGTCTTTGCACTGTCTTTTACCATTATAGAAAATTTCCTCTTGACTAATTACCTTTCTTCAACAACACATTTAATAGTCGCAAAACAGTAATTCATATTCACTTTGACTAAGAACCTTTCATCTAATCTTGTTATATGGTAGTAATGTACACTGCTGTGAGCCAGATATATGACAACTTCTGTTAAAGTGTTTTTATCCGAAAATTGATCATGCCGTGACTGATGACATATGTGGCTTATGACCTTTAATTTGTTTTAGACACAATCAAGTTTTATCTCATGTTTGTCAACATTTTAGTGCTTTATTGCTTACGTTGGCAAAGCCAAGGGAATGGTTCTGATTTGTATAAATAGGCAAATTGTGAGTGAAAGTGCCTGAAAAAAAATCCACCATTTATTTTCTTTGTAGGTTTAATAGTGTCTGGTAAGACACTGCTGCCACACATGTTCCTAAGGAATGCAGGACAGCTGTATGTGACTGATCATGAAATGTGAATTGTGAGCAGTGTGTGCTGCTGCCAGTCTTCCAGTTAGGGTCTACCACTCTGCTATTGGAATTCTGCTACCATAATCTAACAGTGTTAGCTGGATCGTCAGTGCATCACAAGCTTACCATGAACATGCAGAAAACTCGTCTATCTTTCCAGGATGAAGGAGAGGTTATATCAATCCATACAATGATGGGCTGCCTTAATTCATACTTTTAACGTAAGTGTACCTAGATGGAGATCAGTGTTTATGTACTTAAAAATTTAATGTTTGGTCCTTACATACAGTTGCTCTCATTATCTTACAATGAGTTAATGACCAGTCCTAAGACTTTTCACTACTGACTTTATTTGCAAATTAAGCTCTCAGTGTCAAATCAGTTTGTAGAAGTGACTTTTGTGTCATAGGTACAAGATTAATTGAATTTAACATTCTCTGGATACCAAAAAGAATAATGCTTAACCTGACTGAGACAGGAAAATTGTGTGTATACAAATGCATGTGCATTGACATATATATGAAAGTTGATGTTTGTAAAGCTGCAGTAGTTTATTTTTTGGCATGCAAAGGGTTCTGTACAGTCATGCAAGTGTTGTGTGAGCACAAAATGAGTGACAGAATACGAGGAAAGTACTTTATATTTTGTGTACTGAGTTAGTGTAAGTTTAAACTATATAATAAATTTAATTAACCCTTAGTGTTATAATTAAACATTGAATTCTGCTTTTCTGAAGGAAATTTAGTAAAGAGATTATGATTGCTAAATGTTGGGGTATAAAAAACAAGCATTCAGGAACAAGTAACATTAGGAGTCACAGCCACAAAATGTATGGAAGTTTAGGAGTATGTACATGGAGCGGAAGGGTCCCTGAAGTCGAGAAATTATGAGGGACTGAATGAATCAGAATATATTCGTTGATGGACTAACAATTGCCTCCTCATTACCAATGAGATGGGATGGGAAGGAGGACTTAGACAGCATTGAAAGAGTTAGAAAATACTGAAATTGACTATTGGATGATTTTAATTCATATAAGGTGCATGAACCTGAAATTTTCCCATATGTACTTGAAAAGTATGGAGATATCCTTAACAAACTACTTTAAATGTTTTGAATATTTATGAAAGAAGTCATCAGAGGAGGGCACAGTCCCAAAAAAATGCAAGAGAGCAATGTCAAGCTTGTCCTTTTTTTAGAAAGATCATGAAATTACACTAAATTATGGACAAGCTTATCTAACGAGTATTTTTCAAAATGTTGATGACAACAATAAATCTGTAAAGGAAAAACTATGCAAAGGAGAGGCAACAAGGCTTCAGAGAAGATGGGTGATACATAAACCTTCTACATGTCAATGGTAAACTCTATTACAGAAAAAGTAGATAGATTAATGGATTTGGGCAGATGCCAGTTAAGAAGTTGGTACAGCAATAAGGCTACAAGTGCTTTGTAGTACAGACCAGATGGTCACCACTTTCAATTTGAATTTAGGAATGTTGGTGATTAATGAATTCTTTTGAAACTGGTAACTGGTGTGTCAAAAGGCAACATACACTAATTCACAAGTAGATGAAGATAGATTTTCTGGTAAGTATAAGTGGGAGACTTCCTCGGGACTAAAAGTAAATAGAAGTTAACATATGTCAATGGAGCCCTTCCTAACTGGTCTAGGGTAATCAGATGATGTTTGTCATGGTAAATGTAAGGACTTATGAATACTGTACCTGCGTATCATGGAACTTAGACAAGATCCAATGTTAGGCAGATACATGTATGATAAAAGGTCAAATCATGCAATGAAGATGGGTCAGCACACCCAAAAAGACCTCATTATGCACACAGTGTAGTGGGGAAAGCTTACATGATTCCAATCTTTATTTCCTTTTGTACCTCTGTTTATCAAATACAAAACTTGTTTAAGATGAGGGTTTTCAGTAAAATCCTGAGAAAGGAAGCCATGAAAAGAGCTATAAAAAGCGATACAGTATGAGAAAGACAATGGATCCATTTTATATGATTTGGAAATGAGTTTAACGTGAAAGATGAATAGAGAAGTGACGTTAAAACTGATAACTAAATCAATATGGGCTTTTACAATCAGGGACAAGTGTACCCGTCATAGATAATAGGTTCGTCGTGGATGTATAACTGTTCTAACAGTCTTTGTGGGAGCCCATCCCTCCCATGGGTCACCCTCTGATCCCAACTTAATCCCTATCCCAGAACTTTCCCATAATTGGGCTGTTCCATCCATTACTGCTACCATACCAGCTCTGGCTGTAGTGCCTTACACCTTACTGGTTTTCCTACCATGCATTCATGACTGGATGTAGTACAAGAGTAGATATGAGAATATGTACGTAATTGCCATGTTTTGAAGAGAAATAGATCGCTAAAGCGTCATCAGCTTAGCTAGCAACCGTATGTCAATTGAAACTTTTGCTTGGATTTTCTCATTTATTTTATTTACGACATTATGATTATGATGAGGTCAATGACACTTGCTGGAGACAGAGAAAGTGGAACTAGGTTATTGGCCTCTGCCTATAAGAGTAGACAATCTCTTAAATGAGCCTTGCTTCTATATCTATTTATTATCGTCTATAATGAACTATGGAATGTTATCTTTTTCATATTCGAAAAAGCTATGAGAGGCATTTCAAAATCTCACACCATACAAACCTTTCAAAATTGGGGGAAAAAATAGTGAATGGTTCTTTTTTGCCCTTGTATATCAATATATTTACCTTTTATACTAAATTTACTTAAGATTTACGCCAAGACGGACCTATACATATAATGGCTATTGCTTTGAAAAAGGTCTTCGTGGTAATTATTTAAAATTTACCGACTGGCATTTATGACGTCATATCATTTCCGCCCTAGAGGTCAACAGCCTCCAGTGTCGAAGCGATCCATTTGACGCCCAATACGAAAACTCATATTATTACGTAGTTACGCTCAATTCGGCCATTTTAGACGAGAGTGAGAGTGAAATAAGTGTTCATGAAGATGTGGAAAAGATGAAATTATGAGGAAGATGAGCGTGAGGTTGCCGACAGTGAGGGTGAAGATGACCTTAGTGTGAGGAGGGTTGACCGCTTTGTTTACCTCCACCATTTTTCTGGTGGGTATGGACGGATGTGGACCACAATGTAGCTTTTAATGGAGTTAATTGAGGCATGACAGGTGTGTATTCTGTCACGGAGAATGCCGAGGACCTGGGCTATTTATTAGAACATTTTTATAGTGATTTGATTAGTGTGATAATGACTGAACCAACTCGGTATTATAGTGATGGAAATTCAGACAAATGAAACCGTAGGTTTATTGACCACACGAGATGAAGTTTTTGTTTGGTGTTTCGTGATTTGTAAAGTAAATACATACATGATTATATAATAAGTAATTGGAAAAGAGACTTAGATCAATCGCGATGAAGTGTGCCATAACAAAAGTAATTAATGAAATTAGAACAGTGTGCAATTACGGTGATACACGAACGTACATTTATGTGACCAACCGAAATATAAATTATTTGCAGTAGGAGAAATGGAATTATCATAGTGAGAAATTACGTATAAGTGTATGCAAATATAGGTTTGGCCAAGGAAGCCTTGTCACACGTGAGTACAGACTTATTATATTGTTTTATATATTGGTTTTAGGAATAATTACCTTTCATAAGGCATGGAAAAGTATAAGATTTATTTTTAAGTTGTGCATAATGGCAGTAGTTAAAACCATTCCAATTGCATTGTTTTTCACATCTTTATATAGCAGTAGGTAAATATTTACCTAAGTTTGAATGTGATTTGCGATGATATGTTCAATTACACATTGATGTATGATTTGATAATACATCTTACATTATTCCAAATTAGGTTTAGCCCCTCAAATAAATGAGCAGATCCAGTGCATATTACTGGAAATTACTTTTTCCATGTTTTAGATTAATTTACAATGAAAACTACTTAAAAGTAGAAAAATTACATGTTAGTTAGGAAGGGAAGGAAATAGTTAATATATTAAGACATGCAAAAGTCCTTCATCCACCATCGTATATTAAAATGAAAGCTACACACACACACACACACACACACCCCTGGTCTGTCCTTTTCATATATCCAGTAATTTGATATATTATCTTATAGATGTCCTTTGTACGTTATAAAGTATACTTTAACTTTGGGGATGAAGGAATAGGAATGATTAATGGTATGTAAACTGCATGCGTTGCTGGCTTATGTTGAAGGTCAAAGGTCAAGAGGGATGATATATGAATACATTTCAGAGATAGATTAACTTGAAGGAAGATAAAATGTGAGATAAGATATCAAAGATAACTTATAGAATATCTAAAGAATTCGAGAACATTCTGTTATGAACGTGAAAATAATTACATTCATTTAATATAAATCATTATATTTATTTAATATAAATCAAGAACAGATCTTGAATACTGTGTTTATTGGGAATATACACTGGTTAAGGGTGGGCTGGTCAGTACACAGAGAGTAGTGGGTTATCATCTACACAGGTGAGGGTGGGCTGGTCAGTACACAAAGAGTAGTGGGTTATCATCTACACAGGTGAGGGTGGGCTGGTCAGTACACAGAGAGTAGTGGGTTATCATCTACACAGGTG
The DNA here is from genome assembly GCA_032361705.1 of Panulirus versicolor. Lineage (NCBI taxonomy): Eukaryota > Metazoa > Arthropoda > Malacostraca > Decapoda > Palinuridae > Panulirus > Panulirus versicolor. The sequence goes on along the minus strand of JAUUDZ010043522.1, from coordinate 2,758 downwards.
AGGGTGGGCTGGTCAGTACACAGGCATGAGTGGATTAACCATAACACACACTAACATAACACACGCGAAGTGAAGGCCACTTTGTTCAGTTAACTTTAGTTTAATATAAAGCACATCATTCTAATGTTGGGAGAAATATGTCGTAATAAACTGTGGTGATTATACTTTAGATAAATATCATCATTTATTTCTAGGTAAATAAACAGGTAAATTAGTAAGTTAGGGTGTATTCGTCTCTGTAAGAGAATTTGATTTTCTGTAGATTATCCAAAGGCCTAATATCCTAGGAGGTTTTGAAAATGAGATGATCCATCTTTCCTTTGATTATCATTCCTTTATGATTTCATGATTATGTTAAACATACCAGGTATTGGGAAATGTTCCAAGCTTGTGGAGTTACAGTTAGAAATGTTCTAAGCTTGTGTAGTTACATTTAGAAATGTTCCAAGCTTGTGTAGTTACATTTGGAAATGTTCCAAGCTTGTGTAGTTACATTTAGAAATGTTCCAAGCTTGTGGAGTTACATTTAGAAATGTTCCAAGCTTGTGTAGTTACATTTAGAAATGTTACAAGCTTGTGTAGTTACATTTAGAAATGTTCCAAGCTTGTGTAGTTACATTTAGAGAAAATACTGTGTATATTAGACATAGTCGCATTATATCCTTCAAAGAACCCTAGGAAGGTGTGTGGAAGGTGAGCAAGAATAGTCTGGCCTCAGGGTCCTACAGTCTTAGATACGCCAATGATGACAGGAAGCTGTTGCAAGCCAAGGATTGTCCACTTATGACCTGTACCAAAGTGTATGACATTGCTTGCATAAATAAGAGAAATTTCTTCTCAGTTTTGCAGCTATGAACAGGAGGGTGAGTTGTTAGTGGATATATATATAAGGTGTATTAAGGAAAATATAAGCACAACTCGACCACAATCAGCAAGAAGCCAATTTCACCTCAGTGTCTTTGACACCATCGACTGTAGAACTGGACCGGGAAAAAGGCTTTGTATTAAGTTATCAATACCAGTGTCGGTGTATTGACTGACATTGAGCATTGTTGAGGGAAATGATACCACTGAAATACGTCAAATGGCTGTAAGGTTGCAATAGGCATATCCAGACGACCTGGAGGGCTGCTTCCCCTGGTAAATTCCTTCATTATGTTCAGTGCACTAAGGGCACAGGTCACATGTGATGACAAGGCCCTTTGAATGCACTTCGTGAACTAGACACTTCACAACTGGATGTGCCTTTGCCCAACTTATGAGTTGCTTTGAATATGTATGTGACTATTATGGCACTAAATGCTGGAGGGGATCGAACTATTAAAATATCTAGAAACATACATTCCACATGAGCGTTACTGTATGTTAACCCAGCATGCTATCGACTCCATGATCAGCTTATATAAGCTTTGTGGACAGTGTTATAATTCCACGCTTTAAGTGTGAGGAATTAATGGTTTTGATATAGTTTCTGGGGCCTTAAGGTAGCTTAACTCTCACAGGGGTTCCACACGGGAACACAGGTATAAGGTATTATGTGTTGAGTTGAATTCTGATATATTGTATCACTGGCTTTCATACGTGTTATCTGCGTCTCTAGAGGATGGGCCTCTGATCATACCGCTGGCATATCTGTCCAATCGAACAAGATCAGTTTGGGAAATGTTACTCTCCCAGACTAGTGTGGTGCCAGTCTATCACGAAAGTGATATATAGAACTACTTCAGCGATCAGATAGCGTCACAATAATCACATGCTCTGCGTCTGACATCTCCTCTGATGACATTTTGTTTTGATATTTTCGGTAAAGAAGAGATGATAAGTTCCACCGAAATTTGAAAGATTCCAAAAGGTGGTGTTAATGGTCACAATAACACCATAAATGATAGTATACATTTGGAAATCATATTATTTATTCACTTAACTGTCAGGCAGACGGTATAAGACTAATCAATATTTACTTCAATTTGTGATTTATACTATTAATTATATGTAATCTCTTGTTTCATCGTTGACTGCGTGTTTGTATGTATAGTCCTATACTTCAGTAAATAAAATGCTTATATTAACTGACTCTGTTTTCATTTTCAATGGGTATGACAATGTATTACCATGTATATAGAAATACTCCTTCATATCAGGTTGTCAAGCTTTGAAAGAATTATTTTGATATGTAAGATTTGCTCATTATTTTGCATCCATGTGCAAGTGCAATACACTATTGAATTTTATAAAGACTATGATGTGTTAGTGTCTGTGTTTATATTCTAAGAAGATTCATGACTGCTTGTGTTTGCATGTGAATATCGATATACATGCATGTTAGACTGTTATGCTTTGAAGTCGTATTTTGTATTACTGCATGCATGTGTGTATGCATGTACATACAGTCTATCATAAGGTGAGAACAAAATATGTTCTGATATATATTTATCAATACTGTATTGCACCAAATGAATATCACACGATCAATTGTTTCCTTTTATCACAATATTTAAGAAAGAGGTGAAATGTAAGTGTATCAAGGAAATCTAAATTACGATAAATTTATCAGCACAAATCGAAGATAGGAAAACGAAAAAAAAAAGATATGTGGTTCTTGAGCCATGAAGAAAATTCTGTGTTATTTAACAAAATGTTAAGTTTATATTAAGATTTTCCCATTGCTAAAGCAAGACAACATTTAACAAAATGTTAAGTTTATATTAAGATTTTCCCATTGCTAAAGCAAGACAACATTTAACAAAATGTTAAGTTT
>JAUUDZ010043512.1:0-10665 GCA_032361705.1 Panulirus versicolor | reverse complement strand
CACACACACATATAATTACACTTATTGAGTTTAAACATTCACAGTCATGTAACATGTGTATAATGAAAACGTTAATTTTGATTATTTACACTAAGACCTCTTCCTGGAAGCGACCTGATATTATCCCTAGACCCCTTTTCCAGTACCCCCTTCAGCCCTAAGGATGCGTTACGTTCAGTAGCAGGGACAGGTCGGACCCCTTTGAAGCGTGAAATTCTTTGACGAGACTGTACTCTTGTTTCGTCGTGATTATGACACAGCCTCGCTGAAGGTGACTTTTCACTCGTGGTGTCACCTCAAGCGGACGGAGTCCGGTAACATTGCTCGTGTGTCTCGACGTATATAAACAAAATTAACCCACTTGGAAGGATGGGTTGCCACACTTCACTGACTCCAGTTTTTTGACCATTCGCATCATGAGCTGAAACACGCAGTTCGAAATGCACCTTGCGCTATCATGTATCGCCGCACAGGTAGCTTATCTCTGTACATCTCCAGGTCTTCGTCATTTCATTTTCCTCTATGTTGATTCCTGAACTAATGTTGTCCTAACAGTGTTGACGGTGTGGATCAGAGAACAACATGGAAACAGAAGGTAAACCAAAGCCGTAGGGCAATCAATCCTGACCATGAGGTTGGTGAGGGAGAGGCAGTCTCCTCATGAAAAAAGAATACATAGCAGTCACATGAGGTTGCATCACACACACACACACAAACTCAAGGCAAGAGTAAGAAGGGGGGTAAATATGGATGTATTACCTTGTAAAACACTGGGACGCCATCTGATTCCTTCTTGATGGACATGGTCACCTTGAAGTTCGTGTCACAGTCCATCCTGGACACTGAGAACCGCACCCTCTTCTTGCCGTCTCCACAACTCCTCCGCCGCTCGCTGTCCACGATAATGGAGCCCCTTCTGGTCGTCACCACCCCTTGACACACACTGACGCACGATGGCAAGTCCTCCTGCTTTACTTCAGGCGCCCCTGCACTTGTTTTCTGCCTTACCCCTCTTCTCGTTTTCTGTGGTTCCCCGCCCTTGGTACTACCATCAGCGTCTCCGGCCGTCCCGTGTGGGGTGAGCGACAACACCTCTTCAGTAGTGGATGGACACCTGCTCAACAGTCAGATGTTTGACGCACGACAGATACATCAAATCACCTTTACCTTACTCCAGACAAGCATACATAATCTGATCGTATGTCTGAGTCTCTTATATCAATCTTTCTTGCGCGTGACGCGGACGAAGATGATCAACTCAGAAAGTTTTCTCGAGAGCGCAGCGGATCATTCGGTGGTCTAGGATCACTCCACGAGCGCACATCATACCGAGTTGTTCCTTCTGGCGCGACAACGTCAGCTGATCCAAGGCAATCGTTCGATCCTGATTACTCGTTGAGGTGAGAGGAGTGAATGCTAAACCGAGCTGCAGGGAACACAATTCTTAAGCTTAATCTTGGAATAAGCCAGGATTTGACCTCCCTCTGTTCACACTGTGTACCCGTGACCTTGGTAATAACCCGACCGGTAGGGGGGAGGGGGGCCTTGGGGATGGGACTGAGCAGGGTGGGGGGTGGCGCGGAAGGCGTGGTGTGAGGGCGTGGGATGCAGGTTGAGGGAGGGCGCGTGGCTGGCGGTGCGAAGGAGGTAGGAGCCAAGGTCTGGCTGGCTCTGGGTAGTCCGACACACTAGCACTTGTCCCGTACGGCCGCACGTGGCAGCCCCGCACGTCCACGCACGCGCGTCCACTCACCACTGCCCACCAGACACACACACACACACACACACACAGTGTGTGGGTAAGACAGACACAAAACAAAGGAATTGATTGTTGCTGGAGTCAAACATTGTCAGATCTCGTGATCCCTGGGTCACTTCGTTACTCTTCTTTAACGACAGTTAAAAAAATAAAAGTATACCCAATTACTGTACAAATGTTTATCGTAATTAATTATTTGTATGAAGAGAAGCAACATAACATCAGGTAACCATATTGCGTATATGTACTGGAGGATGTGGCTATACTGTAGATAATCACATATATCAATCATATGTATACATATTGGTCATTATCCCTACGTGTTTGTAGTTGTTATCAGATGGTGTGTGACGGAGAGGTCATGTGTGTGTGTGTGTGTGTGTGTGTGTGTGTGTTGTCACATCTGAGGCATGTGACGTCACACCTTTGCCATATATGGGATCGTCATGTGTTGTCACACACGCGCCACTTGTGTGCCTGAGGTGTGTTGTCACGTCACATCCACGTGTGGGATGTAGTTTGTTGTCACGCCTTTACCATATGTGGACGGGTCGTATGTTGTCACACCTGTGTCACGTGTATTATCTCACCTGTGCCACGTGTTTTATCACACCTGTGTAAAATACATGTTATCACACCTGTGCTATATGTGTTATCACTCCTGACTGAGCCACGTGTGTTATCACACCTGAGCCACGTGTGTTATCATACCTGGGCCACGTGTGTTATCACATCTGAGCCACATGTGTTATCACACCTGAGCCACATGTGTTATCATTCCTGAGCCACATTTGTTATCACTCCTGAGCCACGTATGTTATCACACTTGAGCCACATGCGTTGTCATTCCTGAGCCACATGTGTTATCACTCCTGAGCCACGTGTGTTATCACACTTGAGCCACATGTGTTATCACTCCTGAGCCACATGTGCTATCACTCGTAAGCCGCATGTGTTATCACTCCTGAGCCACATGTATTATCACTCCTGAGCCACATGTGTTATCACACCTGAGCCACATGTGTCATCACTCCTGATCCACATATGTCATCACACCTGAGTTACATGTGTTATCACACCTAAGCCACGTGTGTTATCACCAGAGCCACATGTGTCATCAGACCTGACGCACGTATGTTGCGACGCCTGGGCTACATGCGTTGTCATATCTGAGCCATTTGTTTTGCGACACCTGTTATGTGTGTTATCAAACTCAACTACACGTGTTTTGTCAACATGAGGCATGGATGAGCTGGTCATGTTGTCACATCTGAGCCGTGTGTGAGCTGGCCATATGGCCATATGTCACGAGCCATGTGTGAGCAGGTCATGTTGTCACACCTGAGCAAGTGTGGGCAGGTCATATGGTGTCACACTTGGACAAGTGTGAGTTAGTAGTATGTTGTCACACATGTGCTACGTATGGGCTGACCGGATGTTGTCACACATAAGCCACGTGTGAGATGATCGTGTGTTCTCACTGAACCATATGTGGGCTGGTCGTATGTTTCCAGAGCTGGTGCTAAGTGTGAGCCGGTATTGTCACACCTGAGTCACGTGTGCTGTCACACCTGAGCCACAAATGTTCTGGTCGTACGTCGTTATCACGTATGAGCTGGTCGTATGTTGTCTCGTGTGAGCCACAAATGGTCTGGTCGTAAGTTGTCACGCCTGGTCTTATTTTCACTGGTGTCACATATGTGCCAGATGTGAGCTGGTCGTATAACGTCACACCTGTGCTGTATGTGGGGTAGTTATATGTAGTCTCGCCTGTGCCACATGTGAGCTGGTTGTGTGTTTTCTCATGTGTGCAACATGTGGGCTGCTCGTATATTGTCATACTTAAGCTACATGTGGGCTGGTTATATATTGTCATACTTAAGCCACATGTGGGCTGGTTGTATATTGTCATACTTAAGCCACATGTGGGCTAGTTGTATATTGTCTTACTTAAGCCACATGTGGGCTGGTTGTATGTTGTCATACTTAAGCCACATGTGGGCTGGTTGTATCTTGTCATACTTAAGCCACATGTGGGCTGGTTGTATATTGTCATACTTAAGCCACATGTGGGCTGGTTGTATATTGTCATACTTAAGCCACATGTGGGCTGGTTGTGTATTGTCATACTTAAGCCACATGTGAGCTGGTTGTATATTGTCATACGTAAGCCACTTGTGGGCTGCTCGTATTGTCACACCTGTTTCACCTGAGTGAGGGTTTGCTGTTTGTTGTCACATCTGCACCATGTGCTGGGAGGTCGTGCGCAGATCGAGACATCTTTTGAGATTTTAAAAGACAGGAAAAATGTCTTCTCGAATAAGTAACCTGTTTGTAAGGATACATGTATAGTTTGCGCGCATATCTTAAACACCTAATTTTTCACAAAACATCTTGTGCATTTCCTGAGAATGAATGAAACAGTGTAGCATGTGAGTAAACTGTTAGTATTTTGATCATAAAAATTTTAGATATAGCATCAGTTTAAGGGCACCACACTTGCATGGATTTGGAAGAAATGCATATCAATGAATTCCGTATACTTAGTAAAAGTAAATTAAACTGGAGCATGATTTGGAGCATCAAATTATTATTATATGCTGTGATAATAGTAGCGGGGGAAGAGGGCTGTGATGATCTAGAAAAAAATGTTGGGTAAACGTTAGTGAAACGCTTCTAGAAATAAACAGAACCTATGATAACCTCACCTGAACCCCCAAAAGGCAACCCAAATTTACGACATTTTCGATGTTGATTAGGAAAAAAGTGAATGTATTGCAGTCATTTGTATTCAGTTGCGAGGAACTTTTTCCGCTGCGTCCGATCCTTGAGTGTGTTTGCTTCCCACAAAGGCATACATTCTGCCAACTGAAGTAAAAAAAGAGAGACGATCCAGTTTCTTTTGTCAAACTAATGGCCATCTGATCACCCGAGCAGGGAGAGGTCTTTCAGATCCTTCAATACTTTTAGAAAAAATGTTCTGCAGTTTATTGTAATTGTCATCAAGAAAATATATTGCCTAAATCACTTTTTCTACGTATGAATAGTAGACCGATATGTTTTCTCATCCAATTCCGTGTTACTTGTGTAGTGTCCCTGAACTGATGCTTTACCACAGTATAACTGTTTCTGCTGTGAGATGTATGTTGTGAACGGCTGATAGGACATCAGACATTAACCAACTGAACCTGATAGTACAGCTCGTGAACACAACGATACGTCCTTTGCATGATGGCCTACCCTTTGATCTAACCCTCTAAGGGCCCTGCTCAAGGGCATACCGTTTCGCTCAAGGATCGCATCCTCGTGCTTAGGAATTAAGCTAGCATTAACGCTCAACGGAGAGACTTTGTTCTGACCGACGCTACGTTTAGGAATTCCGTGTGATAGAGTAACTTATTTGGGAGGCACGTCACCTCGACGTTTAACGCTCCAGCCCACTCCTGCCGCTGGCTTCACAGTCACATTTTCCCCGCGACGGAAGCGGCGTCGTCAACAACTGTTTACGTACCAATTTACAGGCGAGGCAGCGGTCCGCGGAACTTCGCTAGAGGTAGGGATTTGTGTTATGTTCAAAAGGCGTTTTCCAAGCGAACAGCAGCAGTGCTTGCAGACTCATCTCATCTACTGAGATGGTGGAAGGAAGACGGGCTGTCTGAAGACAAGGGCCCGTGCCAGGATAAGGCCAGTATCAGAATAAAAATTGATAATTTTTTCAATAATTACGTCGTATAACATCCCCTTTTTTTTTCCTTGACCTGCACGCGTACCTCTGTAACATTTACACGCCGCATAGTGAAGTGAACTCCAGACAAACCATGTAGCATAATGATGACATTATTCGTCTATTGAGGCAACGATTCCAAGATTTGTGTCGTCACATCCCGGGCGTCAGAGCAGGACATCGTAACACGGAAATAACAACGCGGCCGACTGTGTACCTAACCTTGTGATATGGCCGTCGGTTAAGACCGGACTTCCTGACAAATAACACAATTTCAAAACTCATCGACGTAATTATATTCCAAATCCTTCTTTAGAATCGTGCAAAATATATATACGTACGTATTTATACATGTCGGTTTGTGCATATGATTGAGGAGCTCCATTTCATCAGTTCCAGTTGTTGATGTGATGTGTAAAGTTCTGAAATCTGCTCTGGTTAGTTTCTTCACATCCGTTCAAAGGATCCAGAGCGGAAGGGAAGTGATTCATGTAGGAGGCTCCAGCAAACACGGGTCTGTACCTTTACTGATTACAGGCAGGTATATATGTTAAGGCTGTGGCAGAAAGGCGCTTGTACTGGAGTGAGGAACTGGGAACACACACCTGATCTCCATACAGTTGAAGGTAAGACGTTTGTTTTGTAGATTCATCGAACCAGGAACAACAGATGCCGCACTGAACTGCATCATATTGTGAAACTTGTTTATATTTTGTACCTCAAAGGCTCCAGTCGAGGACTTTAATCCTCATCTAGCTTAGGACTTGGATGAAACAAATAGAAAAGGGAAACAAAAAATTAGAAGAAAGGAGAGAAGATTTAATAATCAAGGAGTGTTTGAGAGATTGGAAAAAAAAACTTTCTTTCAAAACAAGGTACATCATAGTTAAGAAAAATACGAGAAAGTTAAAAGTTTAGTAGTGTAGGGGAAGAAACACACATACAACTGCTTTAACTGCCCATCCTTGAGTTGCCAAGTGCCACACAGTGATCGTGTAACTCAGTGGCTTGCTGTTGTTTCTAGTGGCGGGGACACACAAGCAGCTAGTTATCAGATACACAAACCAAATTAATGTCTATAAAAGAAGGAAAGAGGTCAGGTAGTGTGGTGTATGGGAAGTAAGTCAAGTTCTGATGTCAGGCTAGGAGAGTTGCTTTAAACTCGACAATGTCAAGTAAGATCTTAGAAATAGAGCTGCCCCGAATGTTAGACCAATATTCCGTACGAAGACAAACAGTCCTTTGTGTACTCACAGTGATTATTAATGAGAGAAGCTTTAGCATTTGAACAAGGCTCCCAGATTCGCATGTTTAGTAAATTCTGATATTTTTTTTTTTTTCAGATCTTTTTAGCCACTCAGCCTTGCCTCAAGCATTCTGATACAGTATTATGCCCTTAATTGTACTGTCACTCTTGGCCTAACAGGGTCCCACTCTTGCCTGGGTAGCCTCACTCTTAGCCGATAAGGTCTCTCTTAGCCTAGGTAGGCTCACTCTTGGCCGATTGGGTCTCTCTTGAACCTGGGTAGGCTCATTCTTGGTCCGGTAGGATCACTCCTAGCGTGAGTAGGGTCACCAAGAGCTAGAGTAATAACGTCGTGATGAAAGTTATGTTCTTTAATTCTGCCAGTTTGTTGGTAGGTATGGTATCATTATACACCTTTCCTAACACCTTCCCTGGTCCCGGTCTCTTCCCTGGGGAGGGGATTTGGGTAAACAATCCTGGTTAAGATCTCACAATTCATATATCAGTCTTTCGGCTGATGTTATATCTCTGGTAAAGGCGCTGAGCAGATGATGTTGAGCGTGTTTTTCTTAGGCAGTTGGAGCTTTTGGGTGATTCCCAAAAGGATAGAATCATACTGTTGTAAAACTGGGTTCTGTCCGGGATGTCCACTCTATACTTTTGCCACACACCTAACGCTGGCCAGACTTGAGTAATGAGACAGAAAGCTCCTGCCGAGATGTGTTCCAAGAACACCGATATTGTTGCTCGTTCTAGTCGGTCATGCTAAACCCTAGATCACTCTTAACCTGTTTTGAGTACTTGATGATGTCTTTTTTTTTTTTTTTTTTAATATACAGCACCTCTCATAGAGTCTATGAACGTTAGAATATAGTAAACAAAATTTTCTCAATTTGTTTCAAGCGTGTGAAGCTTACAATTTGTATAGATATATTCTCTCATTTCTCGCCGTCGGTCATGCCACCATAGTGGCTCTCCCAATGAGTGTCGGTGCCAAAACCATACTCGGCTGCCTCGTAGACAGAGAAAACAAGGGAGATGCCGTTGTATTTACCTCTTTGTACTATACGGGGAGGAAGTTTTACACTCATGGGGCCCCAACTCTTAAACTTTCTCGACTGTCGTACAGCCATTTAAACTTCCGCATACTGTCCAAGTTTAGCACATCCGCTTTTAGTTTATTCCATTATTCCACTACTCTTATATTATAAAAGTACTTCCTGACATCTTTTGTTGACGAGTTTCATGTTGTGTCCTCTGGTTGTCTTATCCCTACATCTTTCGAAAAACTTTGCACTGTCTCCATCATCAGTCTGGTTTTAAAACTTCAAAGTTGTGATCAGGTCGCCCATGCTGGCAAATTTATGGTTTTTAGCTTTTCCATGTAAACTCAGCTCTCTTAATTCTGGTACCATCTTCGTTACTGTCCTCTTACCCTACTCTATTAGCTTTTTGTGCTTCTTTAGGTGCGGTGAGCCAACTTGAGAACCATATTTTATTTTTAGCCACAAGTAGGATGTATACAGCTTGCTAAATATTTACTTCACCAAATACATAAAGGTTATTCTAATATCTGCTAGAAGACAGCTTCTGATGTGGGACTGTGGCCACTGGTTATGAACAATATCATATTCCAGTAACTCTTGCACACTGAATCATGAAGGTTATATTATGCTGAATCATAATCATAAAGAGTCCCTTTTTCACTTTGTCCCATCCTCATCATTAAACATGTGTCCGAGTTGTATATCATCTATCATGCATCAGACCAACTTTGGATTCTGTCTTGGTCCTCCTGTAAATTAATCAGTCATCCTCGCTTTTCACTTCCCACATGATCTTTAAATCATCTGCAAACATATTAAGGTAAGAGACCATGTCTTCTGGTGAATCATTCTTGGAGGTCAAGAGGAGTAACGGTTCCAGAACAGAACTCCCGTCCTCTTCTGATGAATTTCTCCCATTTCGAGTAGGCTTCTCTGACATGTGTCCTTTTTCCGTTCCTCTAAAATAATCTTCTATCCATCGCAAGAATCTCCTCCTTATTCCCGCCTGGTGATCCAGGTTCTTGATCATCCTCCCATCCATCACAGTGTCAAATGGTTTCTGGTTGTCTCTTTGCTAATAATCCACCCAGCCATCACTTTTCTCCGAGCCAGAGCTGACTCTCTCGTAGAAATCAGTTAAAAAGTCATCCATTTGCTTTCGATTATCTTTTCCAGTGCCTTACAGGCTAGATGGGTATGTAGTTCAGTGTCTCCTTTCTTATACATGAGTATAACGTTTGCCCTTTTCCCTTTCCTTGGCACTTTCACTTTCTTCAGCGACATCTTGAACAGAGGCCTCCAGTGTTTTTGTACTCATTTTCAGCACATGCTGAAATTTTGTCAGGTCCATGAGCCTCGTATAGGTCAAGGCTTTTTATTATTCTGTCAATGTCAGTTTTCCTGTTTTAGTTCCGCTACTGGTCCTTTCCTTCTTGGGTGAGTGTGTACTGCCCGCTAGCCGGAGGTATTTAAGAGGGAAATAAAACTCCTGTATTATCTTCATGACACTTGATGCTCTCGACTTGTAATACAGAGCTCTGTTCCTGACTGACTACTGGGATGTTACCTCTCTCCTTGTTGGTGCGACAGGATGAACGTCACGGCCATCACAGTGGTGCTCGCTATGGCTGCGGCTGTGGCTTCAGGCGTGGAAAAGCAGACGGCAGCCGTCCAAGAGAGAGCAGGGGTTGTCCAAAGACTGGAACGAGAGGAGACAACCGAGAAGGCTGCTCCACAGATCTACACCTACAGACCGCCCAGTCAAGGCGGGAGATACCCGAGCAATGTCTCTCCCGCCAACAACCCAGCCTACAACCCAAGCAGCTTCTATCCGGGGATCGGCAACGGCGGCGGTGCTTACCCTTACAACCCGGTCGGCGGGAGCTACGGTACCGAGGCCTTCACCGCCCGGCGCGCTTCGCCCTTCACGACCGCCGGGTCCAGAGTCATCCTCACCGAGACCGTCACCCAGGTTCGTACACACTGCTGGTACCGGGCCACTCTTGACTGGCTTTAGGAGGCATTTGATGATTCAGTGCTCTCTCTCTCTCTCTCTCTCTCTCTCTCTCTCTCTCTCTCTCTCTCTCTCTCTCTCTCTCTCTCTGAGATATACCAAAATATAATCGTAGGTTCTCTCTCCCTCTCCGTTCCACAGTCCTTTCCTCTCCCAACCTCTCCCATGAAACATATCCTTGCTGTGCCACTCTCACCGACCACCTGACGACTAAGTGGTCTAACTACCCTGGTCTTCCTCTTCCCCACATGTTGCGTGGCACGCAACAGCTTGGCTCGGGCTGGAACACCGCCAACAGTGAGTTCGTGGCCACCTATCCTGGCGTCTTCTTCTTCACCTTCTCCGCCGTGTCCGAACGCTACACCCACTTCAGGTAAGTCTTCCTCTTGTTTTCACCTGGATACTTGTAGCCAAGGGAGAAAATGTACGTACGCCTTTTTCAGTAAAACTACGTTTAGAGTATTGTATGTGATACTATCCATGTACATGGAAACAGAGGACATTGAAGTCTCTATGATTTTTTTTCTGAGATAATGCCACCGAATGACAGTCCCAGACGGAGACGAGAGTCCTGCATTTTACTGTACAGTGCTTAGCTAAAGCAGTGGTAGGCCTCTCTCACCAGGCACCAGTGCAGCAAGAAGCAAAAGCATCGCTGTATCGTAAGTAAAAGCACTCGCGAGGGACGTGTCTTTCTTTGTTTTGCATGGACACTGTGAGGGGAAAAGGGACAGACTTCGTTTAAAGACTAGGAAGGACCTGTGTCAGGCTAAAGCTTTGAGAATCTTAACACCATGACACCCCCACCAGAGTTTCTTGTTGGCCATAGAACTCACGCTCAGGCTTACCTAATGGTGTTGACAACTGTAATTTTGA